>PVKU01015907.1:0-16514 GCA_004027475.1 Anoura caudifer | reverse complement strand
ATCCCTTCTCCTTTTCCCTGGATATTCCTATCCCTCTCCTCTCTTGTTCTCAATTTCAGTGTCTTTGGTTATACTTATTCTTATTTGTTTGTTTTTTTTTATTAGGTTCCTGTTAAAGGTGAGATCATATGGTATTTATCTTTCACCTCCTGGCTTATTTCGCTTAGCATAATGCTCTCCAGTTCCATCCATGCTGTCACGAAGGGTAGGAGCTCCTTCTTTCTTTCTGCTTCATAGAATTCCATTGTGTAAATGTACCAAAGTTTCTTGATCCATTCATTTACTGATGGGGACCTAGGTTGCTTCAAACACTTGGCTATTGTAAATTGTGCTGCTATGAACATTGGGGTGAATAGGTTCTTTTGGATTGGTGTTTCAGGGTTTCTAGGATGTAATCCTAGCAGTGGAATTGTTGGGTCAAAAGGTAGGTTCATTTTTAGTTTTCTTAGAAAATTCCATACTGCTTTCCATAGTGGTTGTACCAGTCTGCAGTCCCACCAACAGTGTACTAGGGTCCCCTTTTCTCCACAACCTCTCCTCCATCATTACTTTTTCAAATAGGTTTTCTATCTCTTGCTTTTCTTCTTCTCTTCTGGTATCCCTATTATATGGATATTATTATGTTTCATATTGTCTTGCATTTCTCTTAATCCCTCTTCATTCTTTTTGAGCCTCTTTTCCTTTGCTTGCATTTCTGGATGTTTTTTTCTGCTTGGTTCTCCAACTCGCTGATCCAATCTTCTGCTTCATCAATTCTGCTTTTCATTCCTTCCACTGTGTTCTTCAGTTCAGAAATTGTATTCTTCATTTCCTCTTGGCCCTTGTTGATAGTTTCTATTTCCTTTTTCATGTTGATATAGTTTACAGTGAATTCATTGTAGCTTCCCTGTAGTTTCTGGTAGTGCATTGAGAGTTCTTGGAGCTTCCTGACAACCATTGCTTTGAACTCAATATCTCATAGTTGAGTTGCCTCCATTTCATTTAGCATTCTTTCTGGGGCTTCCTCCTTTTCTTTCGTTTGGGGATTGTTTCTTCATCTTCCCATTGTTTGTGATGTTCTTCTTGTTAGGCTGTTTCTTAAATTGATTTGTTCTGGTTCCCTGGGTTTATGGTGTGAACTTCTGTGGTAGAATGCCTATGAGATTCAGTGGTGCTGTCTCCTTCCAGTATCCTGGTGTTTATGGCTTCCAGTGTGTCAGCTATTGAAATGTCCCTCTTTGGGACCAACTCTGGTCTTTCCACAGTTCCAGGGTTTTTTTTGTTTTGTTTTGCTTTGCTTTGTTTTTGTCTCACTCGTATGTGTTTAAAAAGAGAAAAGAGAAGGAAAGGAAAAAAGAAACGAAGGAAAAGGAAATAAAAAAATGAGAAGAGAATAAAGAAAAGTGGAATGAAAAAGAAAAGAAGAAAAAAGAAAGGAAGAAGAGATAAGCTTGGAAAGAAAGGAAGAAGGAATAAAACAAGAAAGAAGTAATGAGAAGTGAAAAGGAATTGATGGGTGAAAAAGATCAAAGTAACCAAAAATTAATAATAAAAAAGAGAAAAAGAAAAAAAAAAGCCCACAAAAAAATTAAAAAACTGAAAAACACCAAAACCACCAACTCTTGCTGTTATCAGTCTTGCCAAGCTGGTTTTTCTGGCCTTGATGACTGCAGTGACTGAGGGGTGACCGTATTGTTTTTCTCCTTGTTCAGCACTCAGTTTTCTTTGGCCTACTGTCCTCAGAGCTAGCCCAGGCCTCTCCGTGCGGAGCCTCAGGTGTGTCTTCTGTGGTGGCAGGATCCTACTGCAGTCTCGTGCGCGCAAGCACTGATGATCTTTCAGCCTTCCACGCACAGGTGCCAACTGTCCTGCGAGCAGGAATTGACCCCCAGGCAGCTTGCACACCAGTGTCTATCTCCCAGCAGCCCACTCAGGTCTCCGATGGCGCAATGGCCCCTACTTGAGTTTTGATAGAGGTTTTGAGGACTTAGTTCATTCTTTTAAGGTGTTGTAATGATGAACATAAGGTTTTGTATAGTATTCCTTATTTTCCTTTGAATGGCCAAAGAATCTGTAGTAATATCCCATTTTATTCCTGGTATCAGTGATATTTATCTTCTCTCTTTTTATCTTTGTCCATCTTGCTAGTGGTTTATTAATTTTATTGATTTTTTCCTAAAGAATCCATTTTTTGTTTCATTGTTTTTATCTGTTATCCTTGTTTTAATTTCATTGACTCTGCTCTTATCTTTATTATTTCCTTCTTTCTGCTTGTTTTGTGTTCATTTTGCTCTTAACTTTCTAGGTTTTTTTTTATTATTATTTATGCTGATATACCTATTCCCACTTTTTCTAATTTTCTAGTTTCTTGTTCTGGAGCTTAGAAAATTAATTTGAGACCTTTTTTTGTTCTAATGTGGGCATTTAGTGCTATGAATAGTGCTCTCAGTGATGGCTTAGCAATGTCCCACATATCTTGATATGTTGTATTTTCATTTCATTGAATTCTTTATATTTTAAATTTTCTTGTACACTTTCTCTTTTACCCATAGTTTATTTAGAAATATGCTGTTTAATTTCAAATGTTTGGGAAATTTTCCTGTTGTCTTTCCCAGTTTGATTACATAATAGTCAGTAAACATGCTGTGTGATTTTATTTTTTTTTCTTTTTTTATTGTTCAAGTACAATTGTCTCCATTTTCATCCCACCATGACCCCTGTCCCACCCATCCTCACACCCCACCATCAAACCCATCCCCTTTGACTTTGTCCATGTGTCCTTCATACATGTTCCTAGACGGCTCCCTCCTATTATCCCTCTCCTTCCTCGTCTCTGGTTATTGTCAGATTGTTCTCTATTTCAATGTCTAGTTGTATTTTACTTGCTTGTCTGTTTTTTTTTTTTAATGTTAGATTTCTTTAATGGTCTAGGAAATTTTCTATTTTCTTAAATATTCTATGGGTTCTTGCTATATTTTTCTTTCAGTTGTTTTGTTCAGTGCTTCTATATCTTTGCTCATTTTCTGTCTAGTACTTCCATCAATTACTTAGAATAGAATGTTGATTTCTCTATTTATGCATTTAGGTCTATCACTTTTGCTGCCAGTATTTTGAGGTTTCATGTAATTTGTGCATATCCATAATTAGGATCATTATGCCTTTTTTATGGATAAATCCTTTTGTCATTATGCAATGTCCCTTTTTGTCTCTAGCAATTGTCTTTGCCCTGAAGTTTATCATATTAATTTAGTTATTCTTGTTTTTTAATTAATGTCTGCATAGTATATCTTTTAAGGTAATTATTGATATGATGAGCTTTATGCCTATCAATAACTTTATTATTTGTTTTCTCCATTTTTTATTCCTCTGTCTCTCTTTTATTGCCTTCTTTGAGATGGTGGTAGATTTTTTCAGAATTCCATCTTGATTTATTTATAGTGTTTTTGAGTAGATCAATTTGTATAGTAGTCTTAGTGGTTGTTCTATCAAATTTTAATTTTTTAATGTATAGTAAAGCAAAATTTAAAAGGCACTCTGCTAAAATGATAAAAGTATCTGAAAATAATTAAAATCAGACACCAGAACAAAATATGAAAATCATCCCCTTAAAGTTATGGCAATACAAGAATACAGGCTATTATCATTAATATTAAATATTTTCTGAAACTTTCAGCTAGTTCAGTAGGACAAGAAAATAAATGAAAGAGGTCATACCTAGAATAGCAGATTCTCAAATTTATCTTTTTCTTCTTATGTTATTATTTAACTGGCTTCTAGAAAACTGATGAAAAAATCAAATTTGTGATTTTATAAGGTTTTTCAGTTATGTGACTAGCTATAAAACAAATATATGGAAATAACTTCCTACAGTGAAAAATACAGTGGAAAATATAAAATTTACAATAAAAATTTCCTAAGAGTACATTTTTAAATATGCTTACATTTTCAAATCCTCAAAACTTAACTAACAAAATAAAATCCAAAAGGGCAGTGGGACACAATATGACTTTTATTAAAAGACTAAATATTTAAGTTTCTGCATGGCTAAAGAAAACAGCATTAAAATGAAAAGAGAACCAACCATATGGGAAAACATATTTGCCAATGATACTTCAGATAAGGATTTGATCTCCAAAATATATGAACTCACACAACTGCACTCCAGGGAGACAAAAAACTCAATTAAAAAATGGGCAAAAGACTTGAACAGACAATTCTCCTAGGAGGGCACACAGAGGGCCCAGAGACATATGAAAAGATGCTCAGCATTACTAGCTATCAGAGAGATGCAAGTTAAAACCATAATGAGATACCACTTCACACCAGTCAGAATGGCCATCATAAACAAATCAACAAACAAGTGTTGGAGAGGATGTGGAGGAAAGGGAACCCTAGTGCGTTGTTGGTGGGAATGCAGACTGGTGCATCCACTGTGGAAAACAGTTTGGAATTTCCTCAGAAAACTAAAAATGGAACTGCCTTTTGACCTAGCAATTCCACTGCTGGGATTATACCCTAAGAGCCCTGAAACACCAATCCAAAAGAACCTATGCATCCCAAAGTTCATAGCAGCACAATTTACAATAGCCAAGTGCTAGAAGCAACCTAAGTGCCCATCAGCAAATGAGTGGATCAAAAAACTATGGAACGTTTACACAATAGAATTCTATGCAACAGAGAGAAAGAAGGAGCTCCTACTCTTTGTAACAGCATGAATGGAACTGGAAAGTATTATGCTAAGTGAAATAAGCCTGGCGGTAAGGAACAAATACCATATGATCTCACCTTTAACTGGAACATAATCAACAAAAGAAAAAAGCAAACAAAATATAACCTGAGACATGGAAATTAAGAAAATCTAACAACAGCCAAAGGGAAGAGGGGAGAGTACAGTGGGGAGAAGGGTTTTTAGGAACTAGTATAAAGGACACATGGACAAAACCAAGAGGGAGGGTGGAAGCAAGGGAGGGAGGTAGATTTGGTTGGGGAGAAAATGCAGACAACTATAATTGAACAACAATAAAGTGATAAATAAAAAAGAATAAATATTTGCAAATAACTTAATACTTCCAAAATCAAATAACATACTTTTATTTCAATAAAATTTTAACCAGATGAAATTATTCTACAGTAAATTTGAAAATGGCAAAATAATAAAAGAGAACTTGACATACCTAAGACTTAAATGTCCTTAAAAATTTGCAATAATTAAAGCATTGTCAGTAATTACAAAATAGTCTTGGAGTTGTCAAGTACAGCATAGGAAATATGATGAATAATATTGTAATAAATATGTATGGTGTCAGTTTGGCACTGGAAGGAAATATTGGGAGAACATTTTGTAAAGTGTATGATTGGTTAACCACTATGTTGTATACCTGAAACAAATATAAAATAATATTGAATGTAAACTGTCATTGAAAAAATTAAAAATTAAAATAATGTAAAAAACAAACAATATGATGTTGGTCCTAGAATATCCAGGCTGATTAAAGGTAGAACAAATCTCCAAAGTAAAACATAAATTATATACATATTATGTACATTATGAGTTGTATTTCAAAACAGTGGGAGAGCAGAATAGTTAATTAAAATTTTCAAGACAGTTTGTATAAAAGGTGCATCATATTTCTCATAAACTTGCTTTTCTTTGAATTTGGGACTATATGGATTTCTTTATTTTTAAAAAAAATATTGTAAACATTTAAAAAAACTCAGGCTTATTTATCAAATCTGCTTTTATAGTGGTAGATTATTTCTATCCCCTGTTTTGTTTCTGTTTTGCTCTTAATTTTCTAACTTAATATGAATGATTAACTTTTATTATTCTATTCTTTCTCAATTAATATCAAAAGCATTTTAAACTAAAATTTATGTCTAATATAAACTCTGGCAACATCACATGTGTTTTGATATATGTGAGTCTTCATTATAATTATTTATTAAATATACCATAACCACCATTCTTCCAACCATTTTGTTAAGCATTATTTATGTGTCTTTTTATTTGCTAAAAAATATAAATAAAAAGTATTTATAAAAATATTATAAATACTTGTTTGTTTTTTGTTATTAACTTCTGATTGCATTACATTGATGTCAGAAAATGTGTGGAAAAAAATTTATTTTGTGGACTATATTGAGGTTGGCTTGGTAAATAATATAAGCATATTTAAATTGCCATAAATATTTAAAATAAATAGTATAATTATGTACTTAATACATCACATCAAATTGATTTCATGAATTAGATCTTGAATATCCATTATTTTTTTTTCTTATTAGGTGATAAAACTCAAAAAAGTATGTCTAAATCTCACTTCTGTTGATTTTTTGTCAATTTCTCTTTGTGTTTCTAATAACATTTATTTATATACTTTGATGCTGTGCGATACTGTGCATAAACTTTTATGAACATTGTCTTCTTTGGTGATTATATTCTCAGCTTTTAAAAGAAAGAAAATATAGAGCAACAAGTGTAAAAGACACATGGACAAAAACTAGGGGGGGGTTGAAATGGGAGGGAGGTGGAGAGGGCTGGGGTGGTGGGCTGGGATGGGAGTAAAAGACAGAAAACTGTACAAGAACAACAATTAAAATAAAATAAAATAAATAAAAGAAAGAAAATATCCCTCTTCCAAGGGTGGTCATCTGGTAATGACTGCCTATCTGGCCATTGAAACCCTGTGCCTGGGCTAATGTTGGACTCATCCCCAGAGAACTGGAAAACAGAAATGATTGGGCCATGAATACAGGAAAGGAAGACATTCATGGTAAAGGGAGAATAAGACCAGGACAGCCATGGGGGTTTGTGTAGTCCAAGTCATGTGGGGACAGAAACCACATTTAAGCAGAAGGTGCTTGTCAGAGAAGGGAAGAACAAGGGCAAGCAGGGGTACCAGGGAGAAACTGTCCTCACAGCTTTCTTGCTCCCTGGCCACCTTTAAATTCCAGTTTTCCCATGGCCAGCTGCCAGGTGTCTCCAGTTTTACTCTGTAGGCATTAAAAACTGACTTAAAGAACACCCTTCTTGGTTTTGTCATAGGATTGTTTTCCTTCAAATATATTTTGTCTATTATTAATAGGGATCATTAACTCATCTTCATCTATTATCACTAAGTGATATGCTTGGTCTCTTTTTGTTGTTGTATTTTCTTTTTAAATTTTTTTTCTTTTCTTGACAATGTGAACTATGATCTATTTGACTAACTTTTTCTAGTAATTTTGAAGATATATACCCTGTTTGAATTGTACTACTAGATGCCTGTAATACTCATTTCTCACCTCAGGGTCCTGCTGTTGACTCAATCAAGCATCAAGGGATGCTGTTATACCTGCTGATGTGCTGCTTGATGTAGCCACGCCTGATTTCTATGTTAGATACTCTTAGAGTTGGAAAAACAGATTCTGAGTAGGGTAATTCCCATCATAATTGTGACCTCCTTTGGCCCCTCCAAACTGTGCAATTTGTTTTGTTTTGTTTTGTTTTTGTTTTGTTTGTTTTTTTAGGGTTTTTTTGTTTTGTTTTGTTTTGTTTTTTTACAGAATCTCTACTTATACCTTACTGAAGCACAGTTCTTCCTATGAAAGAAAAAGAAGTATGCTTCAAGGAGAGCTTTCTCTTGGTGTCTTCTTTGAATCCAGTCCAGCTGCACAATATCTAATTTGAATTTGTGAAAATTTCTGTAATACCACCTTAATTATCAGTACCTCACCTCTTGTCTTTATATTCCTTTGCTCATCTTAATTGGAACCTGCAGAGGAAGAGTTGATGTTTATACTCCAGGTGGCTCCTTGATTAGCTATGACTAATTCTTGAGGCTGTGTGTGGGAAATATTGTGGAGGAAGGCAAACTATGGCAGAGTTTGTAAAACAGTAAGTTACATTTTAAGCTTCTAAAAAATCCAATTTCTCATATTATGAAGCATCTTATTTTAAAAACTTATAACTCAATACATATATAATTCATTAAAGAACTGATTATATAATTAAGAACAACCTAAGAATTTGTAATTAGGACCCTAAATTAGATATGATTGGTCAGTCTTCATGTTTTTAAGGCTAATAATTTTTGACCATCAAACAATTTTATTTTTCAATTACAGTTTACATTCAATATTATTTTGGTTTAGTTTTAAGTGCATAGAATAAGGGTTAGACAGTCATATACTTTACATAGTGATATCCCTGGTATTTCCATGAACTGCCCAGCACCATACGTATAGTTATTACAATATTACTGACTATATTCCCTATGCTGTATTTTACATACCCGTGACTATTTTGTAACAACTATTTGAATTTCTTTTTTTAAAGATTTAATTATTTATTTTCAGAGCAAAGGGAAGGGAGGGAGAAGAGAGGGAGAGAATCATCAGTGTGTGGTTGCCTTTCATGTACCCCCCACTGGGGACCTGGCCTGCAACCTAGGCATGTGCCCTAACCAGAAATCAAACCAGAGACCCTTTGGTTCACAGCTTGTGCTCAATCCACTGAGATACACCAGCCAAGGCGAATTTCTTTTTTTTAATTTAATGTTTTATGTATCTTTTCCATTATCATTTAGTCCCCTTTTAGCCCCTTCCCCAGGAATCTAATATTTAAATATGAAAATGTGAAAATATATATATATATTTTAGATCCTACTTGGTTATTTTTAGAGAGGGGGAAGGGAGGGAGTAAGAGAGGGACAGAAACGTCAATGTGAGAGAGAAATATCAATTGGTCGCTTTTTGTACATGCACCAACCTGGGGCCTAACCGCACCTGTGACCCCACCCGTAATCAAACTGCCAATCAAACCGGCTACCTCTTGCTTTGCAGAATGATGACCAACCAACTCAGCCATACTAGTCAGGACAAAATTCATGAGGAAATTCTTATTTACTTCATATTCCTTCATGAGAGGGGTTTTTTAAAGATAAAATTAACCACCATAAAAATATTATTTTGTAGTAGGGTTAAAAATAATATTCTTAAATCATCACAATTATAGTTTAGTATATGTAATTTCATATATTCTCTTGAATTTCTCTAGAGTAATTTAAATGATTAAATCTCCTAACCCTGTTTGTTATATATTTTTAGATTTGTTTTAAAAGGAATATATATATCTTAGCCTGAGAATTCTCCTAACTTAGAATCTGTATATTTCACAAAGGCATGTATCTTGTATCTCAAGAAAGGCTGCTGTAGTTGTGTCTTCAACATAATAACTCTATGGTAAAGAACCTTATTGTTCTGACAGTTTCCTTCATGCAGATCAAAATATGGCATGTAATTTTTCTTGTGGCCTGCAAATTTTCTTCTGAAATTATGAAAATTGTTTGAGCTCTTTATAAGATAACTGTCACCTTTTTTCTTACCTTAATCCAAAATAACAAAAGACCAAAAGAGCACCTAAACAAAATGGTTTATGTTCTTATTTTCATACCATTAATTTAAGTATAATCTATAATTCTAGTATAATATTTTTGAATTGTAAAGGTTAGAAGTTTGTTTGAAAATTTCAGCTTGACTGAAAGTTTATTTTCCTATGATTTTTTCATTCTAAAATGCTATGCACAAAATAATGGAATCACAGTAAACTTTGGAAGAAAAATTAGAGGTCATTTTGTCAAACTATCTTATTTATGGATGAGAAAGTCTAGCCTAGAGAAGCTCAATGATTTGTATAATGAAAGAATCATAGTGTCAGTAGTGTTTGTGTTTTTCAAGTGAAACAGGACTATGGCAGAAAATTGAATTGGTTCTCTGGATAATTTAGATCAAAAGAAGCTGAATTCCAAAAGCCAGATTATACTCTTATTTGCCTTCAAGTATCTGGATGATATTAGTCATTTCTCTTCTCCACACTATTTGCAAGCTTTCTGATTAAACAGTTACAGATGACTATTTAAGCACAACAAATTCAATGATCATTTTAGTGCATATCTATCAGTTATTATTATGAGTGGACACTGAATTGTGCATTATATTTACTTAAGGTCATGACTTACCCTATAAGGGAAGTGGTAACATTCCCTTTTTATAAAAGTAAGAACTGAGGTCTTATATGTAAGAAAATTTAAGGAACTTTGCTCAAGTTTCTACATCTCGTAAGAATGTTAGGCACTGAAGAAAGAAGTACCCATGCCTTAACTCCGAATTATACCCACTAGGCTATATGCACACCTTGGTGAGTGCAAGGTTTGTGGGGACAGTTGTCCTACTCCAGTGAGATCCCCTTGACTCCCTTTCCTGGCTTCCTCTCCCCCCCTGCTCTGCTCCCCCATTCCCTCACCAGTTTCTTCTTAGAGCTCCTTCATTGTACATCATTTTCACAACTCCTCATCACCTATCCTCTTCTAGAGACCCTGGCCTAAGATGCTCTATTTTATCTCAAATGATATGAAGATGTCAACTCTGCCTGAGAGTATCACAACCAAAGCCCTCCATCTTAATTTTTGCATCCTGCTCCTTTCTTGTATATCAGAGCAGCTTTTCATATCATAAATAGATAGTTTGTGACAAATGTACATTGTTTTTGAAAAAGAAAACAGGAAAGGCTGTTTAGGCAGAAGTTTTCACAGAATGATTACATATGTTCTCCTTTCAGCTTTTCATGATCAAACATTCAATTCTTTGAATTTTTGTAGTGATTCTCAGCACAAATGAGAGTTATGTCCAGTTTCCTGAAGATCTATGAAATTTATATGCTTCATTCTTTCACATTTTACCCAGGTTGACCCTGTTCACTGGGGAAGCCATTCCCAGAGTAGGTATTTGGAAGCCAGCCTGTTGACCAGGCACTTGGCAGTGTGTATCTGTGTCTCTCCATCCTGTGGGCTCCTAGGTGCTGAGTAAACCTGAATGTGGCCCTTCTGCTTACAATTCTTTGACAACTCCCCAACCTCTGGGGGAAGAACATGTTTCCTTAGCTACATAAATTATGCTCCCTTTAGGCCTATTTCTGTGTGTCTACCTTCATCTCTTACACTCTCTGCCTCGTATTCAACCTACCTTCCTATGAAGTTGTCCATTTTCCTCCAAATTAACATTATACCACCTTTGCTTCCAGGTAACTCTAGACACAGCTATCTTCACAAAGGTGAATTTAGTCTTTTTTCCAGAATTCCACAAGAAATCCATCCCTGCTCCTGACAGAATTGAGGCAGGAGTGGTGCCCTTACATTCATGAATCCTAAGAAAGAAAATACCTACCAAAACGGGCTCCCAGTGGCTAACTGGGCTCAAATTTAAAAAGAAAAGAAAAGAACAACAACAAGAAGAAGGGGGAGGGGGAGAAGAAGAAGGAGGAGGAGGAGGAGAGGAGGAGGAGGAAAGAAAGAAGAAGAGGAAGAAAGAAAGAAAATCACTTAGCAGCCATTTCTACAAAGTGGCCTCTCATGTAAATTGCCCTTCAGTGAGAATCCTGGACTGAACTACTTACCTCTACATTGTGTTCCTCACATCTGAGCCAGCTCTTATAAATGAATTTCTAGAGTTCTATTTCAAACAATAGAACTGAAGATTTCCCCCATCCAGTAGAAGCTGTGCATCTATAGCCTATCAGCTTCTTCATTGATCAATACAGCACTCCTTTCTGAGCAATCAGGACAGTGCCTTTTGGACCAATCAAACTTTGAGGATTTGGAGTATTCATTTGCATGACAATGGACTTATCAGGGATCAAGGGTGGGGACTTCGGTCTACACACACCAGTTCTTTCCTGACTTCAGCATCATGCTTTTTCTTTCCACCAAAGACTGAGAACTATGTTGCCCTGGCTGAACTGAAACACCAAAGATACCTCACAGAAGTAGAGCAGAACTGCCTAACTGGAGAGGATCCTGGCTCCAAAACCACCAGAGCCAGGGTTGCCTCACAGCAGTGCTATATCACAATTGAGTTGTTTTTCACTGAATACATTCCTTCTTCACTGCACACCAAATTGGGGATTTCTGTTGGTGTTGAATTGATGCCAGCAAACATTGGTTGACACATCTGACTCAGCCTCACAGCCCAGCATCATTTAAAACCAGTTTGTTTGGTGACAGTTGACAAACTTTCCAATCAAAATTCAACTGGATGTTGCCTTTTAAAATAAATATCTTTGATGAGGAACTTCAGGACTTATTTCCTTGAAGCCATATATTTCTAGGTAGGAAATGCCCCACTTCAATAGGACAATTCTATTTATCCAAGAATCTGTGTGTATTTGGAACCCCCATGGCTGTACATAGTTAGGCATAGAAGGACTACTAGTGTCAGAATGGAATTTACACAATGATCACCTAGTCCAGACACTTACTTTCTGGAGGAGGAAACAGACTCAGAGAAGTAAAAAGACCCTTACGGCCTCCTTTTTTTCATTATGACCTACCGAACTGAGGCATTGAAAAAGAAACCTACAGTAGCACACAGTGAAGAAGAGACTGCCATAACTTGTCTTGGAATTCCCTGTGGTGCTCAGTCTGCACCAAAGTATCAGTAAGGCTGCCTCAGAGGACTAATGTGTCCAATTTTGAGTCAGAACTCAGAATTTCAGGGGTAGGGAAGATGGTGGTGCAGTAGGAAGGAGTATATTTCACTTCTCCCTACACACGGGAGAATATCCTGGCCAATTTACATCAGAACAGAGCAAACAGCCATCAGAAACACAGCATATTTGAAATCAGGAGATCAAAAATTGTAGTCGACACTGAAAAACCAGATGGTAAGGAGAGTGCTTCGGAACAATAAGAGCCCAAGGGGCAGCGGGGACACCAGGGCCACGTCTGAGGCCTGGGCTGGCTCTTGCCAGGCTCGCCACAAGATTAGGGAAGGAGCTGGGTCAACCACTCCCTCCACAGCCAAACAAAGTTTTAGCTGCACTGGGATAAACCCAGTTGCTTGAAATCTCACAGAGAGGAGTTGGGGTCTGAGTGGCCGACAAGCTGGGGGTGTGAACACCCATGCATATCCCGGGGAAGGACAGCATACCAGAGCTCACCTGGTTGTTGGCGGCCAGTGCCATTGGGACAGCCACACACCTGAGCTCGCGGGACCTTCGGCTCGCGGGACCTTCGGCTCCCGGCACCATTGGGACAGCCTTGCTCCTGAGTCTGCCATCTGCCATCCATCAAGGACGATTGTGCGAGGATTGGCACCCGTGTGTGACCGCAGGTGGCTGAAAGATCATAGGCACCTGTGCAACTGGGATAGGCACACACTTCCTTAGAATGTACACCTGAGGTCCCGGGCAGAGAGGCCCAGGGCTAGCTCTGAGGACAGTAGCACAAAGATAGCTGAGCGCTGAACAGAGAGAAAAGCAGTACTGTCACCCATAGGCCATTGCAGCCAGTAAGACCAGAAACACCAGATCGGCAAGATTGAAAACAGCAAGAGTTGTTGGGTTTTTTTTATTTTATTTTTTTTTCTTTTTTCTTGTTGCTTTCTCTTTTTTCTTTCTTTAAATTTTAATTTTTTATATTTTTTTCATTATTTTTATCTTTTTTTACCCCTCAATGCCCTTTATTTGTGTATCTTCTTTCTTGCCTTATTCCTTCTTCCTTTCTTTCCAATTTTATCTCTTCTTCCTTCCTCTTTTTTTCTGTTTCTTTCTTCTCTTCTTTCTTCTCTTTCCATTTTTTCCTCTTTCTCTTTTTAAATACCCATGAGTAAGACAAAAACAAAATAAAACAAAACAAGAACAACACCAACCCTGGAACTGTGAAAAAAACAGAGATGATCACAAGGAGGGGGCATTTCAACAGATAAGACAGTGGAAACTGTGAACACCAGGATACCTGAAGCAGACAGCACCACTGAATCACACAGGTATTCTACCACAGAAGTTCACACCATAAACCAGGGAACCAGAACAGACCAATTTAAGGAGCTAAGGCTATAAGAACCTCAAAAACAATGAGAAGACAGAGAAATAATCCCCAAATGAAAGGAAAGGAGGAAGCCCCAGAAAGAATGCTAAATGAAACAGAGGCAGCTCAACTGTCAGATTTTGAGTTAAAAACAATGGTTGTCAGGAAGCTCCAAGAGCTCTCAATGAGCTACCAGGAACTACAGGGAAGCTACAATGAACTCACTGCAAACTATATCAACATGAAAAAGGAAATAGAAACTATCAACAAGGGCCAAGAGGAAATGAAGAGTACAATTCCTGATATGAAGAACACAGTGGAAGGAATGAAAAGCAGAATTGATGAAGCAGAAGATCAGATTAGTGAGTTGGAGGACCAAGTAGAAAAAAACACCCAGAAAGAGCAAGAAAAGGAAAAGAGGCTCAAAAAGAATGAAGAGGGATTAAGAGAAATGCAAGACAATATGAAACGTAATAATATCCATATAATAGGCAACCAGAAGGAGAAGAGCAAGGGATAGAAAAACTATTTGAAAAGGTAATGATGGAAACTTCCCTAATTTGATGAGAGAAAAAGTCACACAAATCCAGGAATCACAGAGAGTCCCAATCAAGAGGAACCCAAAGAGGCCCACTAGAAGACACATCATAATTAAAATGGCAAAATTCCAAAACAAAGAGAGAATCTCAAAGGCAGCAAGGGAGAAAAAGGAAGTAATGTACAAGGGGGCTCCAATAAGGCTGGCAGCTGACTTCTCAATGGACACGCTCCAAGCTAGAAGAGAATGGCAGGAAATATTCCAAGTAATGAGAACCAAAGGACTGCAACGAAGACTACTTAACCCAGCAAGGCTTTCAATCAGGATAGAAGGCCAAATAAGGAGCTTCCCAGACAAAAGAAGTCTCAAAGAATACACCTCTACCAAACCAGCTCTGCAAGAGATGCTGAAGGGACTGTTTTAAGGAAAGGAAGGAAAAGGGAGAGAGAGAGAGAGAGGAATATCGGTACGAAAATGGCAATGACTCAGTAGCTATCAATAATGACCTTAAATGTAAATGGATTAAATGCTCCAATCAAAAGGCATAGAATAGCTGAATGGATAAGAATGCATGACCCACACATATGCTGCCTACAAGAGACCTACCTCAGCACAAAAGACCTACAGAGACTCAAAGTGAAGGGCTGGAAACAAATTTTCCAAGCAAATGGACAGGGAAAAAAAGCCAGGGTAGCAATACTCATATCAGACAAAATAGACTTCAAAAGACGAGCCATAACAAGAGACCCAGAAGGTCACTTCATAATACTCAAGGGAAGAATCCAGCAAGAAGACATAAGCATTGTAAATATATATGCACCCAACATAGTAGCACCTAAATACATAAAGAAAATCTTAGAGGACTTCAAGAAAGATACTGACAGCAATACAATTATAGTAGGGGATTTTAACACCTCATTGTCAATAATGGACAGATCATCCAAACAAAAAATCAACAAAGATATTGTGGCATTGAACAACATTCTGGATGAAATGGGATTAACTGATATATATAGAGCCCTTCATCCCAAAGAAACTAAATACACATTCTTTTCTAATGCACATGGAAAATTTTCAAAGATAGACCACATGATAACACAAAACAAGCCTCAGCAAATTCAAGAAAATTGAAATCATACCAAGCATTTTCTTCAACCACAAGGGACTGAAACTAGAAACCAACCCTGATTGGAAAAACCCAAAATCCTCAAAATCATGGAGATTGAATAGCATGTTATTAAAGAACGAATGGGTCAAGAATGAAATTAGGGAAGAAATCAAAAAGTTTCTGGAAACAAATGAAAATGAACACACAACGACCCAAAACTTAAGGGACACAGCAAGGGCAGTCCTCAGAGGGAAATTCATAGTGATACAGGCCTACCTAAAAAAGATAGAAACATCTCAAACAAACAACTTAACTCTACACCTACAAGAACTTGAGGAACAACAACAAAGACAGCCCCTAGAAAGTAGAAGGAAGGAAATAACCAAGATCAGAGAAGAATTAAATGACATAGAGACTAAAAGCACAATTCTAAGGATCAATGAATCCAGGAGCTGGTTCTTTGAAAAGATAAACAAAATTGACAAGCCATTAAGCAGTCTCATCAAGAAAAAAAGAGAGAAGACCCAAATAAACACAATCAGAAATGAAAGAGGAGAGATTAAAACTGACACCACAGAAATACAAAGGATTGTAAGAAATTACTATGAAGAACTGTATGCCAAGAAATTTGAAAACTTAGGTGAAATGGACAAGTTTCTAGAAAAATGTAATCTCCCAAAACTCAATGAAGAAGAAGCAGAAAGCCTGAACAGACCAAAAATAACAGATGAAATAGAAGCCGTAATCAAAAAACTCCCAACACACAAAAGCCCAGGGCCAGATGGTTTCACAGGAGAATTTTACAAAGCATTTAAGGAAGAGCTAACCCCTATCCTTCACAAACTTTTCGAAAAAATCCAAAATGATGGAAGAGTACCAAACTCTTTTTATGAAGCCAGCATCATTCTAATCCCCTAACCAGATAAAGACATAACAAGGAAAGAAAACTTCAGGCCCATATCGCTGATGAACATAGATACTAAAATTCTCAACAAAATATTGGCAAACCACATCCAACAATACATTAAAAAGATCATACACCATGACC
>PVKU01015906.1:0-16505 GCA_004027475.1 Anoura caudifer | reverse complement strand
AGTCTAACAACCATTCATCCAGACCGGTAAGAGGGGCGGAGTCACGGCAGGAAAAAGCGGAGGTGCGGACCAGGCACGCAGGCAGCAGTGGCTGGCAGCCCCCAGGTGCACAGGCGGCAACTAGCAGAACCCGGGCATGGGGTGGCAACTGTGAAGAACCAGTGAGGCCGCACAAGGCAGCTGGCTGACCAGGTGGTCCCGCATTCATGCGCAGATAATCCAGGCAAGGGGGAAGCAGTGGAGGGGACTGGAATCCGAGAGTGAGCAGAGCAAGCGCCATTGTCTCCTCTCAGACCCCACCCCCACATACAGCATCACTACCCAGCGACTGGGCTGTCCCACCCTGGGGAACACCTAAGGCTCCACCTCTCACTACGTAACAGCCGCAACTAGACCAAAAAAACCCCAAAAACCCCAGAAATGAAAATGGCTCAAATAGGAGAACATATCAAAGCCCCAGAGCCAATTTATCTAAGCGACAAAGAGATTGCCAACCTATCAGATGCACAATTCAAAAGCCTGGTGATCAGGATGCTCACAGAATTGGTTGATTTTGCTCACAAATTAGATGAAAAAATGAAGGCTACAATAAGTGAAATGAAGAAAAATGCATGGGGAACCAACAGAGATGGGAGGAAAACTGGGACTCAAATCAATGGAGTGGACCAGAAGGAAGAAAGAAGCAACCAAACAAAAAACAAGGAAGAAATAAGAATTCAAAAAAATGAGGAGAGGCTTAGGAACCTCCAGGACATCTTTAAACGTCCCAACATCCAAATTATAGGGGTACCAGAAGGGGAAGAAGAAGAGCAACAAGTGGAAAACTTATTGGAACAAATAATAAAGGAGAACTTCCCCAATCTGGCAAAGGAAAGAGACTTCCAGGAAGTCCAGGAAGCTCAGAGAGTCCCAAAGAAGTTGGACCCGAGGAGGAACACACCAAGGCACATTATAATTACATTACCCAAGATTCAAATGAAGGAGAGAATTCTAGAAGCAGCAAGGGATAAAGGGACAGTCACCTACAAAGGAGTTCCCATCAGATTGTCAGCTGATTTCTCAAAAGAGACCTTACAGGCAAGCAGGGGCTGGAAAGAAGTATTCCAAGTCATGAAAGGCAAGGACCTACATCCAAGATTGCTCTATCCAGCAAAGCTTTCATTTAGAATGGAAGGGAAGATAAAGTGCTTCTCAGATAAGGTCAAGTTAAAGGAGTTCATCATCACCAAGCCCTTATTATATGAAATGTTAAAAGGACTTACCTAAGAAAAAGAAGATAAAAAATATGAACAGTTAAAAGACAGCAAACTCACAGGTATTAACAACCACACCTAAAACAAAAGCCAACTAAGCAAACCACTACGACAGGAGCAGAAACACAGAAATGGAGATCACATGGAGGGTTAGCAATAGGGGAGAGGGAAGAGGAGAGAGTGGGACAAGGTACAGAGAACAAGTAGCATAGACGGTGGGTAGAAAATAGACAGGGGAGGGCAAGAATAGTGTGGGAAATGTAGAAGCTAAAGAACTTACGACACATGGGCATGAACTAAAGGGGGGAATGTGGGTGTGAGGGGTGTGCAGGGTGGAGGGGAATGAAGGGGGGAAAATGGGACAACTGTAATAGCATAATCAATAAAATATAATTAAAAAATACTTAATAGATGTTTAAACTTATCAGTTCTCATCTATGATAACTTCTTTGGTTGAAATTTCTAGATGTGTACTTAATGGGTTAAGGGAAGAAGCATTGCAGCCTCTCATACATGTTGCAAAATTAACCTTCAGAATATTTAATCTACTCATATACCCACTAGCAATTTATGAAGGAACTACAAATGTTGTCTTAAAATATAATTATATAAATATATTACTTCTGAGATTATAAGGTAGCAACATCTACAGTGCAATATTTTAAATAATTTCTAAAGTATTTTGTAAATTTATTGTTTCTTGTGCCAAAACCATGAGTAAGTTTTTTAACATTGTAGGTGAGGAAATTATTCCATTTATTGCTTATAAAATTCAAATGTAAAACTTGAACTTGTTTATGTATGTTCTGTTGCAGGTTTTCTCTTAATTTGTTGCCTAAGAATACACCAAATGTCACACCTTCACACCACTGTAGAATGCTTCATACCACATTGTCAAGGAAAGGACTGGAAGAATTTTTTGATGACCCAAAGAACTGGGGGGAAGAAAAAGTAAAGTCTGGTGAGATATTTGGGTTGATTGGTATTAAATATATCTATTGAACCATCCATTGTCTTGGGATTATTTATCCAGTTTAGGAATTACTTGGGTGTTTCCTTTGGGAATGTCTATTAGTGAAAATTAAAAGGACAATATAATAGACTTAATTGTTCCTTGGCAGCTTGGCAAAAGGTTTAGAATAGGAGTAGGCTGAATTTTTTTATGAAGTTGATGATTGGGGTTTATTTTATATTTTATATTTTAGAGATAATTGAAAGTTAATTTATAGTGATATAAAGTATTTTGACATTAGATTGCGAAAATACATTCTGTAGTTATTCTAACATTTTTGAATGCTATTGCCAGTTTCATTACTCATATTTTCATGTGTGTTATCTAATTTAATCCCAGTTATATTTTATACTGTAATATAATAAAGCTATTAAATATTTTACAGATAAGGAAACTGTTTTAGAGAGGTTAAGTAATTTGCCAAAGGGCACATGGCTGGAAAACTATTTCATGTTATGAATTTATCATTTTAATAGGAGCTGCGTGGACCTGTCAGCAGTTAAGGAACAAAAGTAATGAAGATTTGCATAAACTTTGGTAAGTATACTGAGTACATGAATATCTAGGTGTTTGAAGCAGTTACAGTATAAGTGAGGTATAAACTTTATGTGATGTAAGAAATTGAGTAAAATGGTTTGTCTCACAGTACTGTGGGTGTTATAGATATAAGACCATTACAGATTTTATAAATACGGCAGGTTAAATTATATTAAGAAAAATGTACCAGAGTTCTCAAGTATAGTTGGGGGTTTAGAAGTTTTACTATAATTGCTACCAGTCATACTACACCTGTGTACTAACAATTTCAGGAAACTAATGAAATGGAGAAAAGTTGATCACATTTAAGCCTTCCTCCTTTTTATTACATTTTGCATCGTATGAAATCTTTAGTTTATTTGCTTTGGGGAAGTGTGTTGGAGGGTGCATTTAATTGGGAGTTTAAGTATATTATCTGGTAGTTTCTCCTGATGACTTAGAGTTGAAAAGATTTAAGACAGGGCTTTATTTTTAATTGACTATATATGTACATTTTTTATTGAGGTAGAATTGATGTACTATTATGTTTCAGGTATACAAGGTACTGATTCAATATTTATATACATTGCAAAATGATCATCGTAGTAAGTTCAGGTAACATCTACCACCATGCATAGTTAGAAATTTTTTTTCCCCCTGTGATGAGAACTTTTGATATCCACTCTCCTAGCTACTTTCAGATATGCAGTACAGGATGATTAACTGTGGTCACTATGCTGTACATTACATCCCTATGACTTGCTGATTTTAAAACTGGCAATATGTACATTTTCACCTCCTTCACATATTTTGCTCCCTGCTCCCAACATTAACTGACAATATTTAGCCAAAGATATGTCTTGTTTGGACTTCACTATGGTTTTTAAATTGGATATTTCACACAAAAATAAATATTTCTGGCTCCTCTTTAATAATCAGACCTCTGATCTGGCAGCACTGGACCCGTATTCCTATGGCTGGCCCGTCTGTGTAGCCACTGCCCGATCTACATGGATCAGTGCACACCACTTCTTGCCCATCCTGTTGTCTTAACCAAGCCCACCATACTTGTACTTGTGATTCTTTAATTATTTCTGAATTAAATAACCACTGACGATATAGGTTTATTGTGTGATACAATAAGAAATATTTGGGTTTTGTCTCCATTCATTGACACACAGTTCCTAAATCCCTTGGTATTTCCTGAGTGATAGGAGTATCTTTTGTTCAAATTAGGCAACTGTTGGTAGGGGCACCTCAGAATGGACCTTGGTCACCAGAAAGACCAAGGCTTGATTAGAGGATGGAACTTTCAGGCTTAACCACCACCCTCATCTCTGGGGAGAGGTGCAGGTACAGGAGATGGAGTTCAGTCACCCGTGGTCAATGATATGATCCATCGTGCCTACATAGTGAAACCTCCAAGGTGATGGACACGTGGAGGTGCTGGGAGGGTGGCAGGCATACCCTGGGAAAGCACAGAAGCTCCATACCCCTTTGCATATGCCTTGCCCTGTGCATCTCTTCCATTTGACTGTTTCAGAATTGTATCCTTTGTAATAAACCAGTGATAGTAAAGTGCTTTCCTGAGTTCTGTGAGCCACTCTAAGGAGGGGGTCATTGGCACTCCCACCTTGTAGCTGGTCAGTCAGATGTACAGTAGCCCTGGAACTTGCTCTTGGTGTCTCAACTAGGGGATAGTGTTGGGGGACTGAACTCAAATCTGTGGAATCTGGTGCTAACTCCAGGTGGTGAGTGTCGGAGACTTGAAGTGGTGTTGGAAAAGACAACACCTTTGGTGTCAAGAAGAGGGAAAAGCATCTCATTTGGTGTCAGAAGTGTTATGTTTAAAATAGCACAGATTTATTATAGAAAAATAAGCTGTATTAAAAATAAGATTTGTAAGTTTTGCCAAAAGCACTGTATTAGTAAAGGATGGTTAGGGCTCTTGCAATATTCATCATGTCAAAAACTAAACAATTTATCTTCTGCCACTGCTTCCCCCCAGATTGTCTCCTTCCATAGCATAAAGTACCTCAGTTCCTTTGTTTCCTGTTCAGTACCCTCCGCATTGATATCCTTTGCTTTCTTCCAGCTCTACTTCTTAGTAGAATCAAACAGTTATTCATGAAATCTACCTTCACTTCAGCTTTGCCACTCAGCACTTTTCATTTTGCTTTGCTTTGCTTTCCATCCAGTCTAGCAAACCCCATCTCTGCAAAGCTTTTCTTGATCATCTTAGCTAGAAGAAACGTCTCTTCTCTCCCACTTAATTCTTCTGGTACTTGTTGTTGCTACCACTCAATACACCACATCACATTGCAGTTCTGGAGGCAGACTAGGAGAGCAAAAGTAGAGTAGGTCTTGCACTCGGAGAGTCCAGGATTTGAATCTTCAATTAGCTATGTGCTCCAGAAAACCCTACTTCTCTCAGCTTAGTTTCTTTATTTAGAAAGTGGAAATAATGCCAATCTCAAAGGGTTATTGTAAGAATTAAACGAAACGTAAGTAAAGTGTTTCACACATTGCCTGGCATGCAACAGGCATCTCTCTCCACTTTAATAGAGGGACTGTATTTTATGCTCTTTTGTAATTGGCACATAATACAACATATGGCACCTGGAAAATTTAACAAGTGAATAAGAACAGATAATAGCTTTGTTTAAAGAATTATTATTTGTAATGATACTCTGTATATCAACATTTCTACAAGGCTTTTGAAAGCAGATCATTAATTTTTATATCAAAAATCACTATTAATGTCATCACACAATAGCATTATAAGCTTTGTGTTCTTTGATGTAGGTATGTCCTGCTGAAAGAAAGAAACATGCTTCTAACTCTACAGCAGGAGGCCAAACGGCAGATATTACCAATGCCAAGTCCAGAGAGGTTAGAAAAGGTAAGGCCACGGGAAGCTGACTGATTTGAGGGTACAGTTAACAGGAGTGAGCATATTGTTCCTGTATTTCCTGTCAAGTAGATTTTTTTCTACTTCTGATTGATTTTTAGTAAATTTAGAGAGTTGTGTGGCCATCACTGTCATCTCAAAAAGGAATTTCATGGGACTTCCGGCCAAGATGGAGGCATAGGTGGACACACTGTGCCTCCTCTCATAACCAAGATTAAGGACAACAAAAATATAGAACCAAAAAAACCCAACCAGGACAGATAGAAAATTGAATTGTACGGAAGTCTGGCAACAATTCATCAGACCGGTAAGAGGGGTGGAGTTGGTGGCCAGCGGAGAGGGGTCGTGGCGGGAGAAGGCGGTGGCTCGTGGTCCTGGGCGTGCAGTCACCCCAGGCACACAGGCAGTGGTTGCTGAACTCGAGGAGGCAATGAGCAGACCAAGTGGGGCACACAAGGTGGCTGACCGCAGACACATATTTGTGCGCAGATAAACCAGGCGAAAATGGGCAGCAAGACAGACTGCGCGACGCTGGGCCCCAGTGCCAGTAAGTGAAGCCTAAAAGCACCCATTGAAAACACTTGTAGGGGCTGAGGTGCCGGGAGGAAGTCCCAGCCTCACAGGAGAGTTCACTGGAGAGACCCACAGGGTCCTGGAGCGTGTGCAGGCCCACCCACGCGGAGGTCAGTACCAGAAGGGCCCAATTTGCTTGGGGAAAGCGGCTGAAGGGACTGGAATCAGAGAAAGTGGAGCAAGTGCCATTGTTCCCTCTTGAACCCTGCCCCCATATACAGCATCACAACCCAGGGACTGGGTTGCCCTGCCCTGGTGAACACCTAAGGCTCCGCCCCTCACTATGTAACAGCCACAACCAGACAAAAACAAACAGACAAACAAAAAAACAAAACCAAGGACGGCTCAAAAGGGAGAACAGACCGGGGCCCCAGAGCTAATTCATCTAAGCGACCAAGAGGTAGCCAACCTATCTGGTGATTAGGAAACTCACAGAATTGGTTGATTTTGGTCACAAATTAGATGAACAAATGGAGGCTACAATAAGTGAAATGAAGAAAAACGCACAGAGAACCAATAGTGATGGGAGGAAAACTGGGACTCAAATCAATGGAGTGGACCAGAAGGAAGAAAGAAACAACCAAACAGAAAACAAGGAAGAAACAAGAATTCAAAAAAATGAGGAGAGGCTTAGGAACCTCCAGGACATCTTTAAACATCCCAACATCCAAGTTTTAGGGGTACCAGAAGGGGAAGAGGAAGAGCAACAAGTGGAAAACTTATTGAACAAATAATAAAGGAGAACTTCCCCAATCTGGCAAAGGAAAGAGACTTCCAGGAAGTCCAGGAAGCTCAGAGTCCCAAAGAAGGTGGACCCAAGGAGGAACACACCAAGGCACATCATAATTACTTTAGCCAAGATTAAAATGAAGGAGAGAATTCTAGAAGCAGCAAGGGATAAGGGGACAGTCACCTACAAAGGAGTTCCCATCAGACTGTCAGCTGATTTCTCAAAAGAGACCTTGCAGGCAAGAAGGGGCTGGAAAGAGGTATTCCAAGTCATGAAAGGCAAGGACCTACATCTAAGATTGCTCTATCCAGCAAAGCTTTCATTTAGAATGGAAGGGAAGATAAAGCGCTTCTCAGATAAGGTCAAGTTAAAGGAGTTCATCATCAACAAGCCCTTATTATATGAAATGTTAAAGGGACTTATCTAAGAAAAAGAAGATAAAAAATAGGACAGTAAAAAGATAGCAAACTCACAGATATTAACAACCACACCTAACACAAAAGCAAACTAAGCCAACATCTAGACCAGGAGCAGGAACACAGAAATGGAGATCACATGGTGGGTTAGCAACAGGGGAGTGGGAGGAGGAGAGTGGGGGAAAGGTACAGAGAGTAAGTAGCATAGACAGTGGGTAGAAAATAGACAGGGGGAGGGCAAGAATAGTGTGGGAAAAGTAGAAGCTAAAAAACTTAGGACACATGGACATGAACTAAAGGTGGGGAATGTGGGTGTGAGGGGGTGTGCAGGGTGGAGGGGAATGATGGGGGAGAAATGGGACAACTGTAATAGCATAATCAATAAAATATAGTTTAAAAAAAAAGGAACTTCATGCCCTTCTGCAGTCACTCCCCATTTCTACCTGCAGCCCCCAACATGTGTGGATATGTATTCTTACTGCTCTTGGATAGACACCTACAAGTGAAATTGCCAAACTATATGGGAAATCTATATTTAATATTTTAGAAACCAGCAAAACCATTTTCTGAAATAGCTGCACTATTTTACAGTTCTGGTTCTAGCTTAGCCAATTCCTTGCCCACTATGTCATATTTTATTTATGCATTTTTTTTACTGTGGTAAGAACATATAACATAAAATTTACTATCTTAATCATTTTTAAGTGTGTAGTATGGTAATTAAGTATATTTACATTATTGTGAAAAGGTCACTTATTTTTGAAATTAGGGGTTTTTTATCATTAAAAAAAAATCCCTTGGATTCCTTATTTCCTTTCCTAGAGGTAATCAGTCATATGTGTATATTGTTTACCTACTGGAAGTTTTCTCTTCATGTAGAGAATCTGAGCTAAATAGGTTTTCATTTAAATGAAATGAAACTTTAAAAAAATTACAAAAAGTGATATTACAGATACTTATATATACCTGTGCCAACAAAGATTTTTAGGAAATATTTGACAGAATGATTCTTAAATCACATAGGTTTTCTGTAGCATAATATTTATCTGTCCTCTTTCTTTAGAATTCTGTTGTAGGTGATTGTTGAAATTATGTCTTTCTATTCTCTTCTCAGGTAGTAGAATCTATGGATGCATTGGATAAAGTTGTCCAAGAACGAGAAGATGCCCTAAGACTTCTTCAGACTGGTCAAGAAAAAGCTAGACCTGGTGCTTGGAGAAAAGACATCTTTGGAAGAATCATCTGGTACATAGTTTACGTTATAGCTTTTCTGAGATTAGAGTGGAAGTCCCATGTCTCTTCTGTCCACTGTCTCTTTTTTTTAATGCTTTATTTTTATTTATTTTTTTTAACATTTTCTTTATCTTTAGAGGGGAAGGGAAGGAGAGAGGGAGAGAAATATCAATGTATGGTTGCCTCTCGTGCGCCCCCCATCGGGAACTGTCCTGCAACCCAGGCATGTGCCCTGACTGGGAATCTAACCACGATCCTTTGGTTCACAGGCCCATGCCCAATCCACTGAGCCACACCAGCCAGGGCTGTCCGATGTCTTTTAAGCAAATTCTCATTGTATAATGTATATTAGATAGACTAACGATACACCTAATATAAACAGAGGTGCCAAAACCTTTTGGAACTCCAGGATGTGAACAAAGGTAGATTTAACTAGCAGTCCAGGCATCCCATTCTCATGATTCAGTTATTTGTATGTACCTTACAACAGTAGTTCTTTACCTAATATGAATCATAAGGTCCTCTGAGGATTTGATGAAAGTTATAGGTCCTTTCCCCAGAAAAAATGTATATGTGTACATGTAATTCAGAGGTTGTAAATGCCATGAAGCCAATTTTAGGACACATACCTATCCTCTGCCCATTAAGAGCCTGGGACTGTTAAAAAAGGTTTTCAAGGCATAAGGTCACATGAGCCAGGGTAAGCCCTAGTCCATGCTATGAAACAATTTAATCCTGCCTCCTGAGTCCAGTTCCCAAAGTCCTACCAGACCTTGGGAAAAGACCTGATGATGAACTTTATAATGCAACATAAGTAATTGAGAAGACCCAGTGTGTTCTGTGTCTGCCAGGAGTTTATTTACATGTAGGTTGAGGTGCCGGAAGGAAACTTCGTTAATGGAATTGTAAACACTGGTCAGCAAAATGGAGAAGGCATTTTGGGTGGTTGGAGACCTTCCCTGTACTTTTGAAATTACATCACATAATAGCACTTACTTATTTGTAGATTTCTTTAATGGAGTTTGGGGTAGTGGGGCTGCTTGGAGCCACATTTAGGGGGGTAGCCATGCTGTCTTTAACCATGTGATCAAATACAGAAAAGAGATAAATTGCTAAAACATCTGACTAAAAACTCTGACCTGATTTATACTCTACTAATTATTTGCATTAGTCTAGTTGAAGTCAGTTAGGAAAGGTGAGGTTAAGGAGAGAATGTGTCAATTTTAGAATCTCTTTAAGAATGCTCTTCTCTTCAAGAGTTTTTTATTTTGTTTTTTATTTGTTGACAGCATATTTAGTCCAAAGAAGGCTAAAACTCTATCTGTTTGAAAATGTATTAAATATTTTCTAAAAGGTGATACGTTTTTGCTTTCTTGGCAGGCACAAGTTCAAGCAGTGGCCCATACCTTGGCACCTAAATAAGAGATACAACAGGAAACGATTCTTTGCAATGCCTTATGTGCAGCATTTTGACAGGTGAGCACAAGCACCCTTACTAATGAAGCAGCTTTACATCAGATAACATGCATTGAGCTTTTACATAAACAAATACATGTTAATTGTAGGAAAAAAAAACAAAAACAGAAAAAAGAGGTAAAAAAGAAATTAAAGTTTTGAATAACCTCACCATCCAGTCTTCTATTAACTTTCTAGTATATAACCTTTCAAAAGTTTTAATGCCTTTTTTTGCTTTTTCTTTTTTTTTAATTTTAATTGTTGTTCTTGTAGTTTTCTACAAGAACAACAATTAAATTTTACTCCCATCCCAGCCCACCGCCCCAGCCCTTCCCATCTCCCTCCCGTTTCCACCCCCCCTAGTTTTTGTCCATGTGTCTTTTATACTTGTTGTTCTAAACCCTTCCCCTTTTCCCTTGAAATTCCCTCCCCCCTCCCCTCTGGTGACTGTCAGCCTGTTCTCAATTTCAGTGTCTTTGTTTATATTATGCTTGTTTGTTTGTTTTGTTGATTAGGTTCCTGTTAAAGGTGAGATCATATGGTATTTGTCTCACTGCCTGGCTTATTTTGCTTAGCATAAAGTTCTCCAGTTCCATCCATGCTGTTGTGAAGGGTAGGAGCTCCTTCTTTCTTTCTGCTGCACAGAATTCCATTGTGTAAATGTACCATAATTTCTTGATTCATTCATTTAATTCCTTTCTATTCATCAATCTACATATTAAGTAGATGCTTAAGTCTTTCTACAATGTTAAAAGGTCCAGATACTTCAGTTGCATAAAATGTGACCTAATGTAATTGCAAGGTTGATGAAATTAATCCCCAAAACTTTCATTGGAAGGGAAAAGAATTACAAGTTTGTGGTTTCCAGGGGAAGAGTGCCACTTACCTCCATGGCTGTGGCTGCCAAAAAGCACCAGGGTGGGGAATCTGCAGGCTTACTGGCTGGAGGTTCTAGAGATCAGAATTCAAGGCAGGAAAACAGCTGGAAATGTAAAGGAGAAATCCTAGCAGCACAAGAACCACCGATTTTAACAACTGCCTTAGATAATATGTTCTACTTTCATCAAGAGTCCTTTAAAGTTGACTGTCTCCCAAAGGCTTGTTTCCATACCAAAAAATTTAAAACTTATAAAAAATAATTTAAACATGAATGAAATATATCTTTAAATTGCTTTTTAAGGCACTTTAGTGTACTTTAGAATTAGTTTAAATTTTTTATTTACTCCACCAAACTAGCCACTTCTCACTTCCAGTTTTATCATTGGTGGTGGTGTGATTTATAATAGGAAATATGTTTACTTTGTACCTGTTTCTGTCATAGAGCTCCTAAAACCTTTAAGTGTTGCTACAAAAAAATAAAAAGGAAAGGTGCCTTTTATGTTAATGACTTTTGGAAAGCACCTAGGGTTGGGGGCTGGTTGCCAGGGGAACCAACCTTGATCAGGTGATTGAAATTTTCTTTCCCATCCACTGATTTCTGGAAAGGAGAAAAGGACTGGAGGCTGAATCAGTTGTCAGTGGTCAATAGTTTAACCAGTTGTGTTTATGTGATGGAGCCCCCATAAAAAGAAAACCCTAAAAGCATAGGGCTTGGAGAGCTGGTTTGGTGAACACTTGGAGATTTGGGGAGAGCGGTGTGCCTCAACAGGACATGGAAACCACTCTTTCCCCAGACCCTGCCCCGTGCTTATCATTTGTCTGCTTGTTCCTGAGTTACATCCTTTTATAGCAAATTGGAAATCTAATGTGTAGACAGGTTTCCAGAGCTCTGTGATCTGCTGTGCTAAGTAATCAAAGCCCAGGACAAGGTTGTGGTGACCTTTGATTTACAGCCAGAAGTACAGTTAACAACCGGGACTTGTGACTGGTGCTTGAGGTCCAAGGAGGGATTCAGTCAGAAGTTCAGATGACAGCCTCAGACGCTGTCTCTGGGTAGGCTGTGTCAGAATTGAGTTGAATTCTCAACACCCTGGTAGTGTCTGTGGATTGCTTGGTGGTGGTGGGGAAACCCCCCACACCCACTCGAATTGGATCCAGAACCCCTTTATTTACAGTATATCCATTATTAGTTGATATTAAATATTATTCATCCTCTTCAACACCAGTGCTCTAGATCCAGGCATTCTTTAATTTCATTCTTCCTGCAAAATGTCTCCAGGATCTGTCTTTCTTACTCCCACTCACTCTGAGTACAGTCCCTCATCACATTGAATTGTTGAAACATCTTCCTTATGTGAGTCCATTCAGATATTGCTTCCTGACTTTCCTTGGGCCTTTTTTAAAAAAAGATTTTTTTAAATTTTTATTTATTTTTAGAGAGGGAGAAGGCAGAGAGAAACATCAGTTGGTTGCCTCTGGCCCACCACCAACTGGGGACCAGGGCACAACCCAGGCATGTGCCCTGACTGGGAATCAAACCAGGAACCTTTCTCTTGAGCAGGACAATGCTCAACTGACTGAGCCACACCGGGCAGGGCTTCCTGGAATATTTTTCTCACATCAGGGCCATTCAAAGCCTTGTTACAGTAGCTTCTTGTCTACAGGATAAAATCCAAACTTCTTCCTACCCAGTGTTCCCACAATTCATTCTTAGCCTCTTACTCTTCATCTTCATCAATCTCACACCTTTCTCGTGGTTTTCTAAACATAAGTTGTTCATTTTCTCCTCTTTTACTGTTCCTACAGCTTTGAAATCTCTCCACATATGCCCATTTTAAGACCCAGTTCAGATGCTAAGTGATTGAAGAAACCTAACTGCACTAGCTCTTTTTTTCTCCAAGCCTAATGTGCCATTTGACCTTTCTGCCTCTTAGTCATGTAAGGTGAAGCTGTAAAGAGCATGATTTTAAAAATAATTTGAAAAATTATGAATCCAGTGTTACTTTTATAGGCTTTATGCATATTCTATTATTGTTTTTGAAACTACCTTTTTTAGCCTTACCTTCAATGCGTACAGCATAATCTTCTGAATATTCTTAATAGCAAACCTTTATTCTTTCAGATGTATTTCTTATAAATGGCCAAAAATATAGTTGGAGCAAAGATTAATGAATAGAATGGGTTATCTGATACCAACTTTGATTTGTCTTACATTATACTTAGTTTACAAAGTACCGTAGCTTGTACCATGTTTTTTTTGTATGTACACATTGTTTTTACCCAAATATAACCCTTACCTCTAGTTTCTGTGACCACCATAGCACTGGCATATTTTGGTTATTTGGTACATGTCTTTGGTATTCAATTTTATATGTTTATGCCTACTGATCAATAAAATATCCTCCAAAATATTAGTTCCAGTACTGTAGAGGCTTGGCATCCATGAATTCATCATTTACAATTTTGCTAATTCCTACATCACCATAGAGGTCAACATAATTTAGCTGGGGCACAAATGCCTCTTGCCCTGGATTGCCATGTCTACAAGCAAACTCACATAAGAGTGGTGAGTCAGTCCTGGCCAGTTGTCCCACACACTAGAGGGCTATGGGTTTGACTCCTAGTCAGGGCACATACCTGGGTTACAGGTTCAATCCCTGGTGAAGGCACATATAGGAGGCAACCAGTCATTGTTCCTTTCATGTTGATATTTCTCTCTTCCTCTCTTTCTAAAATCAATCAAAACATATCCTTGAGTAAGGATTAAAAAAAAAAAAAAAAGAGGGGTGAGTCTAACTAGCACCTAAGCATCATCTCTAAACATGGCTTTATTCTCCGTGTAGGGTAAAGGATATGCTAGTCTGAGTGCCATTTGAAATTAGGGAATTCCCAAAAGCCTCAGGATATATTTCGGGATGTAAAAACTCTAATGTATTCAATAAAATTGCAGTGTTTTTAAATAAGGTAGAAAGGTAGACCATTCTTTTACAGGGTCAGAAGATCTGTTCGTTCATTTTAGACAGGAAATAAGGAGAATTGCTGCAGGGTTGCATATGCTTTTGATTTCATGTACACCTTCGATTTGTGTAGGTTTACAGTGATTATTCAAGTTTTATAAAATACATGACACAGCTATTATAGAGACTGGCATGATTCAGGCCTTAAATAAATTGGTATAAATTACTGTTATGCTTTTCTTACTCTAGACTGAGACGTGAGAAACAAGCCCGTATCCAAGCAAGGAAGAAGCACTTAGAGAAAAAGAAAGCAGAACAACTTAAGGAAAAGTTTCCACATCTTTCCGAAGCCCGGAAGTCAAGTCTTATCTAAGATGTCTGAACTCTTAATTTACCATTTTGTTTTTCTTAGATAACAATCTGTATAGAAAAGTAACTATATGTTAAGTGGTTTATAAAGAAATTGTAGTTTTAGTCAAACAGCTGTGTTGAGCGTTAATATGGCATGCTAATTCTGGAAGTGATCATGCTTTAAAAATCAGGTATAAAATTCAGATTAAGTTTTCACTTTACAAATTATGACATCTAGCAAACTTCATTATCACTTATATCTTTGAGTGGGAAAGTAACATCAACATATACACCAAAGGCAATTTGGTTACATTTTAACTACTATTATTCATAGGATATAAAGGTGTGGATACTGCTGTTAATAAACAATGAGTACTTTCACTGAAAAGACTAATAAATACAGTTCGTACTTAAAGTAGCAAGTCAACACAACAGTCCAAAAATGTACTTCTGGAATAGCTAATAATTTTAATTTAAATTTGCAAGCCTAAGGTAAAGAGAGCATAGGCAATAAATTTTATTCATCAATAAAAAGCAGTTCTACCAATCCCCTGATAATATACTAAGCAGAGTTTGAAAGCCTTTGACTGAAAGCAAAATATTTAGAGAAAATAGACATTTATACAAAATTATAAAATGCTTGTAATAAGAATAAGTACATTTCAAGGACAGCACAACCTAATTTTATTTTATACAGGCAGTTAAAGTCTTAAAAAATTTTAAGTGGAAATTGAAAAATGCAAAAATATATAAACATTCTACAAAAGATGGTCATTTTTTCCTGAGTGTACTAAAGCTATGAAACGTAAGGAGACAGGAAGGTGGAGCAGTGGGAACACTTTTCAAGGGCATTTCCTTTCTACACATTGCTTCCCTCCTTCTTCATATTCTTGTTTGGAAATCCACATCTGTTGAAAGGTGCCCTATACAATGGAAAGAAAAATTATATTATTGTCCCTTTTTATTACAAAATACTACTACTTTTAATATCTTTATTTTCACAACTCCTAATTTTTTAAGAACTCTTAAACCTCCACCCCCAAATAGAGAGTAATTCCATCACTCTCTTATTATTTCTGCCCTCCTCCAGAACACCCCCAGCACTACTGAGGGTTAGAAGGATCACGGTGTCTTTGGCCAGTGGCTTTCGCCTATGTGGGTGTGAGAGGCAGTGTCTGGTGGGTCTTGGCAGCAGGTTACTCGTGTGCAGTGTGAACGCACCTCCATTTACCAACCTGGGGAGATGGCATTTGCTGTGTTCACAGTGCAGCTACTGTGCAATGCCCTGCTCTGGTGTCCTGCAGCATGACTTAGGGCACACAGGATATTTCTGTGGGTCCTCAGGTCTAGGAGCAGAATTGCTGCTTGTGATGGATGTTCTGCTTGGTGGTGCTGCCTGCGAATCTTTCCAAAGGACCTGCACCAGCTTCATCGGTCGTTTAATTTGAATTGCATTAAGTCCATAAATGTTTTAGAGGGCAGTTGACATCTTTATACACTAGTGAGCTTTACATTCTAAGTGTATCATTTCTTCCTACATTTGGTTCTTTATAGAGTCTTTATGAAGTGTTATTTTAATTATTAAGGTCTTAGGTACGTATTTGTGTAGATTTATTTCTAGTAGTTTATTATTGCCTCACACTTTGGACGGTACTTTAAATTTTGTCCTGTTTATAGGACTTAGTTGACATACTGTATTGTTACCAGTTGATTCTATTATTTTGAGCCTGGGACCTGGCTCAAATTGTTAAAATTCTAATAACTTTTCTGGACATTGTTTGGGCTTGCTAATTTGAAAATTAATAAAGTTCATAGTTATCATGTAAAAAAGCAAAGGGCTCATCAGAACTAGGATAAAGTTTTGTAAGTACAGAAACAATAATAACAAGTACTTTACCAAATAAATGGAGAAAGTGACAAGAGAAAGTGACCAAAGGAAGAAGGAACCTGTGCTACATTAATAATAAACCCATTCCCTATGATTAACTCTATTCAAGTGATTTCATACATTTTATGTAGTTTTATCTATGATCTGGTAAAAGACTGGAAATAGAAATATATGCATGGACAGTTCCAAACATTTAATTGCTTAAAGATATATAGTGCAAATACTTGGTGACATTTACTTCAGTTGCTCTGAGAAGAAGGGAACATTCTCCAATACAGGGTGTAGATTAAGTACAAGGACTTTTACTCCTGACTCTACCATTTCCCCCAAG
>PVKU01015905.1:0-16522 GCA_004027475.1 Anoura caudifer | reverse complement strand
CATACCCACCACCACCGTTGCCTGCCCCAGCATCCTAGCCATGGCCGGGAGCTCTGTGAGTCTTCTAGGGCCTGAGGGTTGCAGGGTCCTGGACCTAAGCAGCACCAGGCTCGGGGATGGGCCCGGGCCCGGGCCTGGCCGAGGTCTCCTGTTTCACAGGAGAAAGTGGGTGGCTGGGTGTGCTGTGCAGTGTCGGGGCGCTGCCTTCTGGGTGGACCACCCATCTCATTGCTCCCATGTCCTCTTGGTGCCTCCTCTTGGTTTCTCTCTCTGAATATTTTTCTCTTAATTCTTTGTGCTTCACCAAACATCTCTTTTCCTGTGTCTCACTCTCTTTGCCTCTTTCTCTCTGACGTGCTGGTCTGGGTCCTTGTTGCTTTCTCCCTGGGGTGAAACCTCTGTCCCTCTCCTCGGTCTCCCTGGTCCACTCACCGCCCCCCACGGACCCGGCCTCTTGCAGAATGTGCCCCACAAGACCTCGCTGCCGGAGGGAGTCAGAGTGGGCACCGTGATGAGAATTCGTGGTGCTGTCCCCGACAATGCTGGCAGGTGAGACTCCAGTGTGACCCCGGGTTCCAGAGGTAAGGGGTGGGAGGTCTGGGCCCAGCTCACCCAGACTCCTTTCAGCCCAGAGATGAGGGTCCCAGGGCCACCTATGCCCGCTAGGGTTTGGAATCCCCAGGCCATTACCAACCTTTTGGAATCTGATGCTTTTACAGATGTGGGGCTCCCCGATTGTGGAGCTCAGCTCTCTAAGAATCTGGGGATTCCAAGCCATTTGGGGGCTCCTACCTTTAGCTTTCCGACTTTCCAGCTGAGTCCCCAGGGACTCTGGAACGTTCTGGTGACCTGGCGGTGCCCTGGGTGTCTGGGTGGCCCATGCAATAAACTGTGTGACTTTCTACGTCCGGAAACTTCAGGCTTCCCAGGAATTTTGGTGTCTCTAAATATTGGGGCCCCTGGTATTGTTCTCAGCCTCTCAGCCATTTGAGAACTGGGGGTTCTCTGGGATTCTGGAGCACCCTGGTCATCAGCACCACGACTCCTTGGAACTCCCAGACTCGGGCAACGAGGGAGACCTGGGCGGTACTATGGTGATCCTTGCTTGGTGGAGGTGTGTCCAATAAGCGTGTGTCCCGCCTGGCGTCTGGGTACCTTGTCCACCAGTCCACAACCCCTGTGGTGTGTGACACACTCAGGTCCCTGTAAATCTGGGTGTGCTCCAGGTTAAGTCTTAATTCATCGGCCTGTGATGGTCTGGGTGGTTCATGGCTCTTGACGTTAATTCCTTGCCACCCCCTCCCCCATCGTCCATTCACCAGGTTCTATGTGAACCTGCTGTGCGACCAGGAGGGTGCTGAGGCTGCCCTGCATTTCAACCCCCGGTTGGACCAGTCCGTGGTGGTCTTCAACACCAAGGAGCAGGGCGCCTGGGGCAAGGAGGAGCGCGGCCATGGTCTTCCCTTTCAGCGTGGGCAACCCTTCGAAGTGCTCCTCATCGCCACTGAAGAAGGCTTCAAGGTGAGGCTCTGCCACAGGGGTGGGTGCCAAAACCCAGGTCCCTGCTGTGGCTGGGGAAGGCCTGCAAGGCCCTGGGTGGAGGTGTGAAGCCAAGGCGTGGCCAAGGCTGGGTGGGGTGCCCTCATCCCTGTCCCTCTCGGGGAGCCACCTCAGTAGTGACACAAGGGCAGATACGTGCAGGGGCAAGGACAAAGCCAGTAGAAGTGAAGTGTGTGGAGGCTGGGTGTCCTGGCGGCGAGGCGTGGCTCCGCCTTCGGCCCCACACCCCAGTCCCTGTTCATTCACGCCTGAGCATGCATCAGTGCCACAGGGGCAGGGTGGGCCGGCAGACGGGGCCCAGAAACAAGTCCCAGGCGGAGTGGTCGCTGCGGACCCCCAACACCCAACCGTTTAGCGTCCTGAGGCAGTGGGAGCCGGGTTCGTGCTGATCACATCCGATACGCGGCCCACACTTAGAAGGCTCCCGGGTGCTAGCAGCCACATGGTGGCACCCTCGGGACAAGGGGTTAGAAGGCACATCCGCGCGTGTGCCCACTGGGGACCGGGGTGCCCGGGAGTTACGGGGCTGTCCAGGTCACAGGGCGCGGGTCGGCGCCAGGAAGACGCTCGGCTGGGGCCCCGGCGGCGCTTGCCGGAACTGAAGCGCCGCCCGGGCCCCTGCAGACGGTGGTCGGGGACGCGGAGTACCACCACTTCCGCTACCGCATCCCGCCGGCGCGCGTGCGCGTCGTGGAGGTGGGCGGGGACCTGCAGCTGCAGTCCGTGAAGATCTTCTGAGCCCGCGAGCGGAGTCTGGGACCCGATGGCAAATAAAGTCTTAGCTCCTCGTCTGGGCGCTTCCTCTGAGTCTGTGTCTCTTTCACGTGGGCGAGGGAAGCCGTTGGGAGGGGGGAGATCCCAGACCAGGCCCGCACAGCGGCTCCGCTGCCGAGGCGGGACCCGGGCCTGGGCCTGGGCCTGCGAGGCCCGCCCAGTCTGGACGCCCAAGGAGCGTCGCGAGGTGCGGGGACGGGTGTTTGGGCGGTGCTTCTGAAGCACTTTGTAAGGCCGCACGCCTGGTCTCTGGGGTTGCGCGACCTGGCGGAGATGGTCCCCGCGCCGCCCCGGGCCCCCACCTGTGGGTGCTCCCCAGGCCCCAGGGTTCCTGGAGAAGCTCGGGGGGGGGGGGTGTCGGTGGGGAGCGGATCGGGGGCGTCGCCGCTGCCCCATCTGTCCCTGCATGGGGACAGGCCTGCGGCCGCGTGCGCCCCCGGGCAGACGCGTAGTGAAGGGGCAGGTTCCGGCGGGGTAGGCCGGGACTCGAAGGCCCTGGGCTCCTGGTTCCCCGCTGCGGTGGTGGGTCCCGCGCTCACACTTCTCCCCGCTCGGCTCCCCGGAGTGGCGCTAGAGGGGACGAGAAGGGTGCGTTCAGGGCGGCCAGACGCCCAGGTCACCCCGGACTGCCAGGGGGTCATTATCTGGTGCCAGTGGGTTGTGGTGCGGGTCTGTGAATCACGACCAAATGGCCTTTGCAGTGGGGGAAGCCGGCACCCCGGGAGGGACCGGAGCCCCGCCCGGTGCGGGCAGCCCACCTCGGAGGGCTGTCCGGGCCATGAAATCGAGTCCCCTCTGGTTGCGGCGTGCCTGCCCAACACAGTGTTTCGGGTCTGAGTTCTCGGAATGTCGTTTCCTTCATGGGGTTATAGGCTAGAAACCTGAGCTCCTGGTGACAGACCCCTCTGTTACCTGGGACCGCGCTGACGTCCGGTCGGTTCCTGACCACCTGTGACATAGCGTCGGATGGTAGGGAAGAGTAGGCCTCGCCTTGAGGCTTGGCACTTTTCAGGACTTGTTTTTCTGCCTCGTGGGACACTGGCTGACACCACCGCACCCCGTGTGTGGCTCGTGAGAAGTCATTTCTGGGTGGCCTGAGAAATGAGGTTGTTGCCAAAGCAACAACAACAAAAACAGTGGAAATGAGAGGCAATAGCGTTTGAGATCACAGAATTGCAGTTGGGTGCAGATCTGCTTAGAAACCCAAACTCAAATGGTGTCCCGATTTTAGAGTGAAGGCAAAGGGGTTTTTATGAGACAAAGGAAGGGAAATAATTACATGAATAGAAGGAAGGAATTTCTGTTGGTTCTAGCAAGCTAAGTTACTCTTTAGCTATACATATATGGCTGGTTATAAAGAACGCCCATGATTATCAGTCCTCGTGGTCAGGATGTCTGCTTTCCTGTCAGCTTTGTGCAAGGTTGTTTTTCAGACAATGTTGGTCCAAAAGTTAATTCCAAAGCTTCAGGGAGTAAGAGCAGCAATTCAGTTCCTCTGTAAGGGCTGCTAGGGCTCCACTTGGGGTAGCCAGTGATGAGGGCACCGAATTCCTCCCAAACAAGTGAATTTGACTCACTGAAATTGAAATATATGCAGAGTGGGGCTGAAGTAGCTTATTGAAGATGAACAGACTCCAGTTCTGATGCCATCTGACATGAATGAATTGTTCTGTTTCTTGGTTTATGTGTTATTCCAGGTTGTAAATTTAAAGATATTAGAAGGAGGGAGGCCCTGGCTAGTGTAGCTCAGTGGATTGAGCATGGGCTGCAAACCAAAGTAACGCCAGCTGGATTCCCAGTCAGGGCACGTGCCTGGGTTTCAGGCCAGGTCCCCAGTAGGGGGCATGTAATAGGCAACCACACATTGATGTTTCTCTCTCTCTTTCTCCTTTGCTTCCCCTCTCTCTAAAAATAAATGAATAAAATCTTTATAAAATACAAACATCCTTTTTAAAAAAGGAGGACAGAAGGTATAAAGGGAATAAATAGTGTAAGGTTGGTGGGGAGAAACAAAAGAGACTTTCCACCGGATGGAAAGGAAGCTGTATCAGTTCCCACTTGAAGAAACTGAGAGCTAAAGGTAAGCCTCCCCCAAAGTCATGTGACACCTCACCCCACCTGCATCACCCCTTACTCACCAATCCCCAATCCCACACTACCCCTCACCCGCGTTTCTTTGTACAGAACTCCTTCCCAAGAATAAAGCAGCACGACTTCCCTGGCCCGTGCTCCCGGACCAGTGAACCTCGCCCGGAAGCGCTGCCCAATAAACCTCCGCTTGCTCTACTTGTGGCTCACTCTCGTTCTTCCTCGCCGAATACCTTACAAACAGTAATGGAAAAAATACAATAAAAATGTTAAATATAATAAAAAATAAAGGTATTAGAATAAATATCCAAAAAGATACAGAGGAACTAAAGAGCTCTGGTATACAAGACATTTGTTTTCTGCACCAGAAGAGCAACTGTCAAAACACAGAGTTCCAAATCTTTTGGATCTCTACCAGCAGTATGGAGTTACCACTGGTCTTCATGCAATTGGAGATGGAGGGACTCCTGGCAGAGCCAGCTGCTGTGAAATAATGGAGGAGCTTGCAATCTGCCTTAAAAATAACTGGAAAACCTTAATGCACTGTTAAGGAGGAGTTGGCAGGTCTTGTCTTGTAGCTACTTGCCTACTACTATACCTGTCTGACGCAGTATCACCACCACAAGCCATGGACAGCCCATGAGGATCTGGAGCAACACAGACTATAAAGCGATATAATCACCTTCATGAGCTCCCAGACCAGCCAGCTGCACGTCTATCATTAAGGGAGTCACTGTTGAGATTGGTATCTAGATAAAAAAAAAGAATTAAAAAGAAATATATATATATAACCATGTCTGAAATTTAAGAGTCCTCTAACATAATTTGTATTGACGTGATAATACTAGTGTTATCAACTTGATTGTAAATGTATATTTAAAGATATTCCTAAAGTTTTCACTGGCAAAAAAGAAATGGCTTCATTTATATCAGATTTTCACAAGGGGTCACCTCTTCAGTGGAAAACCTGAGCAAGTCTGAATTGTCCTGGTCCCCGGGGCTTGTTCTTTAGTTTTCACTTTCATTTGCATTTGTCAAATATTATAAGTATACATTTAAAATTTTTGTAAAGATAACATGTAGATGTGGTACAAATTTCAAAAGTATACAGCGTGAAGTACACTTATTGGTACAACTGGTAAAGGTGGTTGGAGTCCTCAGATTAGCTGGCAGTAATCAATCCTTTCTTTTTTAAAGGTTTTATTTATTTATTTTAGAGAAAGGGGAAGGGAGGGAGAAAGAAAGAGAGGGAAACATCAATCAGTTGCCTCTCGTGCAACCCCAACCAGGGACCAAACCCACAACCCAAGCATGTGCCCTAACCTGGAATTGAACCAGCGACCCTTCAGTTTGCAACAGGGTGCCCAGCCAATGGATCCACCACTCAGGGCTGATTCATCCTTTGAATTTCCTGATTTTCACCATTGCCTTACAGTAGACATGAGGGATAATGTTCCGATTTGTAGAAAATGCTCAGAAAAGTATTTGAAGGTGATCAGAAAGCCTGTTGTCAACTTACTCTCAAATGAATGTAGGAAAAAATGTTTGTACTACACTTACAACTTTGCTTCAAAATAAATTACGTATATATACACACATATTTACATACACACACAGAAGAAGTCCTCTTTTGTAAAAGTAAACTGCTGTTACCTCTGTGTTCACATCTTGTGAATCTTTCAAAAAAAATCTTCTGTACGCACAAGCACAGATGGTGTCTTCGCCCTCCTTGCATAAGCAGTAGCACCCTGCACCCACTGGCCTCATTTCTGTCACTTAGCAATATATATGCCGGCCTTCACTCACTTCCCTGGGTGCCCTGGTGCTGCGTGGGGAGGAGGAGCAAATGCCACGTGAGCCCTCCCGGGTGTCTGGTGGTGTCACAGCGTCTACTGTCATCAAACTACGCTTCAGTGAGTGTCCTGGGACCTATGTCAGCCGACAGCTTTGACTTGTTTTGTAATCTCCTTTCTGATTATAAAATGTATGTGTGCTTATTTCAGAATTTTAAACAATGGCCCTGGTTGGTGTGGCTCAGTGGATTGAGTGCTGGCCAGCAAACCAAAGGGTCACCAGTTCAATTCCCAGTCAGGGCACATACCTGGGTTGTGGGCCAGGTCCCCTGCTGGGGGTGTGCAAGAGGCAGCCAACTGATGTGTCTCTCCCACATCAATGTTTCTCTCCCTTCCTTTCTCTCTCCTTTCCCTTCTCTCTAAAAATAAATAAATACAATCTTTTTTTAAAAAAAGCCTTTAATTGTGCTGAAGTGCATTTTATAAAAATGATCTATTATGGCTTCCGCTTTTGTGTCCTATTTAAGAAATCTTTGCCTATCTCAGGTCACAAGGATTCTCTTTTGTGTTTGTTTGTTTTGTTTTGTTTTTTTACTAGCTGTTTTTATAGTTTTAGCATTTATGTTTAGGTTTTGATCCATTTTGAGTTAATTTTTGTGTATGGTGTGAGGGAAGGGTTGAGCTTCATTTCTTACCATATGTTGACATGACTGTCTTCCCCCATTGAATTACCTTGACAGGTTTTTTCTTCCAAAAATAAATTGACCATATATGTGTGGGCTTATTTCTGAACTCTTTTTTTCATTGACCTGTGTGCTTCTCCTCATGCCAGCGCCACATTCTTGGTTACTGGAGCTTTATTATAAGTCTTGAAATCATGTAATTTAAATACTTTGTCCTTTTTAAAATTGTTTTGACTCTAGGATTTTTGTTTTAAAGATTTTATTTACTTATTTTCAGAGGGAGGAGGAGGGAGAAAGAGTTAAACATCGATGTGAGGAACATCGATCGGTTACCTCTCATTTGCATCCCAACTGGGACTGGACTGGCAACCCAGGCATGTGCCCTGGCCAGGAATCAAACCGGCAACACTTCGCTTTGCAGGTGACGCCGAACCACACTGAGCTACACTGGTCAGGGCTACTCTAGGTCTTTGTAATTTTCAAATAAGTTGTAATGTATATTTCTTCAAAAAATTTTATGAATGTTTCTATGGAGGAAAAAAAGTATTTGCTGCCCCAGCTGGTGTGGCTCAGTGGATTGAGCTCAGGCCTGTGAAGCAAAGGGTTGTGGGTTCAATTCCCAGTTGGGGCACATGCCTGGGTTGTAGGCTGGGTTCCCCAATGAGGGGTGTGCAAGAGGCAACCACACATTGATGTTTCTCTCCCTCTCTTTCTCCCTCTCTTCCTGTCTGTCTAAAGATAAATAAAATCTTTTTTTTAAAAAAGTATTTTCTATGTCTTCTCTAGTCAATTTAGAAAATGTCTTTCTCAGAATTTGTTCTCCACACATCTAAGCTGCCTGACTTGTTGGCCTGCGTTGTTCCTAATACTCCCTTGTAATGTTTTGCATTTTCTGTTGGAGTCATTAGCAGTGCTCATTCTTGATTTTGGGTGGTGATAATTGTTGTGAGAATAAGGCCCTAAGGTCAGTGGTGGATGGGGTGGGTACTGGGGTTCATTAGGGCAGGAGGATGAGGGGCCAGCGCATGATAAACCCAGGAAGGAAGGAAGGAAGGAAGGAAGGAAGGAAGGAAGGAAGGAAGGAAGGAAGGAAGGAGCGAGCAGAGAGGGAGATGCACGGAGCCGCAGACACTCATTAGACGTCTTCAGACAGTTTATTAGGGGCTTAGAAGGGAGTCCTATGGGGTCCTTCTCTGTGTGTTCCTAGGGGTTGTGGTCCCAGGACTAGATCAGATCTGGACATAGGACAAGACGACATCACCCTGGATCTCCAGAGTGTCCACCCTCTGGAAGGCAGAAAGCCGATGGGAGTAGTCAAAGAGGTGCTGGCCATTGGCGTAAACCTTGAAGCGATCCAGGCCACAGCGGATGGACAGCTGTAGGAAGAGGGGGTGTGAGTCCACAGCCAGGACAGAGGCTTTGCACAAAAGTGGGTAAGAGACCCAAACTCACATCAAAGAACTGGCCGAAACCAAAGGGGTTGTAGGAGATCTTCTTCTCCTCAGACCCCCAGGAGCCGTTCAGATAGCTGTTCCGAACCACAGTGCCCTCGGTCAGACGGGGGTTAATGTGGAGAGCCAGGTCCCCTGAGGAATCCACCTTGAAGTTGACCGCAAAGCTGGAGACAGAGAGGGAGATGAGGGTCAGAAGGGGCCAGCACCTGGTTCCCCTAGGGAAGGGGGCTCTGGGCACTGGACTCCTGGGCCTGAGGGAGGAGATGAGCCTCAGATTCCCACCTCAGTCTAGGTTCTGTACCTCGTGCTCATGGGGGGCACGTAGCCCTTCACTATGATGGTTTTTCGGGCCGTGAGCCCCCCCTGTATTCTTCCCGTAAATGGCACAGGCTGTGGAAAGAGATCATGGGGTTCCATCATCTCTCAGTTCACCAGAAGCCACATACAAAGACAAATTTTCAAAGAGGGGCCCATACTCTTCCTGGAAAATGTCCCCTGCCCCACCCAGACCACCAACTCCTCTCTCTTTCTGCATCCCATCCCAAACACCCTCTGCCACTCTATTTCCTGCCCTTTCAGCTCCCTGTGGATCAGGGTCCCTAACACCCCCAACGGTTCTGTTTCCCCACAATGGCCCACCACAGAGCCCTAAACTACAGGGCTCCTTACCGGGTTAAAGACTGGGGGTCCCTCCATGGTCTGTGAAATGGAGAAGAAAAGATATTATTCTATATTATTCGACAAATATTTACGACACACCCACGCCAGGCAGGTGTATCTCTAGGTGTTGGATTATTACTCCTGGGGATCTGACCTCTCTGACCCTCCCGGTTCTCACCACTTCTACCAGATGGCCACACAGCCCTCCCACTTACAGGCAGTGTATTCAGCGAGGGTTGGTAGCTCTGCCCAGGACCCTACACGGACATAAAAAAAGCAGGAACAGTGAGAAGGGCTGGGGTCCTTCAGCCACCCCAGGACCCCCTCAGCCACGAACCCCCACCTCAAGGGTACTTACTGGGTAAGCCGGAATAGTCATGGGTGTCTATGGGCACAGAGGGAGAAGGAGGTGATGAGAGGGACTCCAGACTGAGGCCCAGGACGCTGCCCTGAGGCAGGCTCCCCACCCTGACCGAGGGAACTCTGGGGTCACAGGGCGGCACTCAGGCGGCTCAGTAATGGAGGGGGACTCACTGTGTTTAGGGATCCCCAGTGCATGGTGAATCTCACTCTACCCTCTAGGACAAGCCTGGTAAATTCCATTCTTGTACCCTCTCCTATCTTGGCTTCCTGCTGTTTCTCACTTGCCCCCACCCCTGCACCCCGAAGCAGTCCAGAAGCTGCACAATAAAGTGTCCACTCGTCCCAGGCCCACACAAAACCCGTGCTCATCTCGTCCCTGACCACCATTTGCCCCTCTCTGCACAGACCCAGCGCGGGGGCCAGGAGGAGTCCTCAGAACCAGCCAGGTTCTCGTCTATCCCTTGTCTGTCTCTGGCTCTGTCAGTCTGCCTGTGCCTCTCTCTCCCTGTCTCTCGTCCACACCTTCCCTCAGGTGGTTCCCTCTGCCCAAAACACCTTTCCCTTCCCTAGTTAACTTTTATTTGCTCATTCTGCTTCCTCTTCTTTCTAATGACCTCCTTTCTGCCTTGACTTCCATTTTAAGCCAGCTACTCTGAAGGCCCTTTTCTGAAGGCCTTACTGTCGATTTTTCAAAAATGCATTGATGAAACATGACGGCAAAATGGAGCCCATAAGCCGGTGACCCCCTTACAGATAAAGACATTCCTGGCGTTTCCTCACGAGGGAGCAGAGGCGCGGTTGGAGCACAGACCCTGCGGCTCAGCCCCTAGCCGGTCCATGACCTGGGGCAGGTTCCCTAAGCTTCCCCTGCCTGCCTCAGCTCCCACAGCGGTGAAACGGAGCTGAGGGTCACAGCGCACTGTGCCCGGCGGGAGTGGGGGCTTACAGGTTGTGAGTGTGGAGCTTTCAGCTGAAGGGCAAGTCAGGAGTCTCAGGAAGGCTTCTTTGAGTACACTCTTCCTCCTCCTCCTCCTTCAGGAAGCCCTTCCTGAAGACTCCCCAAAGCTCCTGTATGTCCCCCATCCTGGCCCTGACCACTGTGCCCAACACCATCTGGTGACATACTAGACTGTCTTGGTCCTCTGGGTCCACGGCATCACCCAGCAAAGGAAACAAAGGAATGTGGCAATGAATTAATTGAAGAAGGAAGCAGGTAAGAGAGGGAACACTACATACGTGGTTTGGGCTCGGCTGGCCTCCTATGAAGTTGATTGATTGAAGCTCCAGGTCCCCATCCACTTGCAGGTGGGTGACCATCTGCGGAGGGAGCCGGTGCCCGAACTCATAAAATGGATTTCCGTTTACCACCACCTGGAGGACAGGGTAAGGCCGAAGTCAGCACCCATGAGCTGGGGAAGGGAGAGACAGGAAGCGGGGAACAGGGGTCTTTTTAACTTGGGATCAAAAGTCTTGGGGATGAGCTGAGATAGCTTCAGTGTCAGGAACCTTGAGTCCACAGGTCAGAGGTCAAGCTGGGGTCAAAAGTCAGCTCACAGACTGGTGGATGGGAGAGAGCATAGAATGTAGTCTGGGGATGGAGATCAGGAGAGAATCGAGTCTGAGTCCTACTTTGAGCGCCAAATGAGTTGGGGTGGTGGTCGATCTCTGACCTGTCTTACCTGTGTGACCTCATGTAAATCACTTCACCTCTCTGGGACTTTGTTTCCTCGCCTGTAAATCAGGTTCACTCTGACCCTCAGGTTCACTCTGACCCAGCAAAGCCTGTTGGGGGCGCTGTGCAAACCCTGTGGAGAGCCTTGCCTTGAACTCGTATCTCAGCACAAGGTTCGATTCTAGTTGCAGCGCTGAGCAATGGCCACGGGGCGAGAGCCAGCTAGCTCTGCAGAGCTGGATGCTTCCTACACGTTAAGCACCCCTCATTGTGATAGCACCACGGCGATTCCCTCGGCAGCTCTGTGAGGCAGGACAAGGGATTGTCCCTGTTGTTCAAGAAAGCAGAGGCTCCAGGGGAGAGACTGGCCAGCTCAAGGTCACACACTGGGAAGGGGCAAAGCTCAGTCTCGGACCTGTGGTCTAATCCCCAGCGATGAGGTTAGAAAGCTGGTGCCCATACGAGGGCAAACAAAGCCCAAGTGGGTAGTCCAGCCCAGCAGTTCCCCTCCTAGGGATGCCTCCCACGAGTCCTGTGGGACACACGTGCACGGGGTCCGTTCAGTGTCCTTGACAGGGAGCCGACTTGGGGATGGGTCACACTCAGAGTGGGTGTGCCAGGAGCCCTGCACAACCGTTGGAAGGTGTGGACCAGGTGTGACAGCAACCCAGGGGCTTAACACACACATGATACATGAGAACAGGGCAGAAGGGGACAGCACAGCGCCAAGCCCACACACACTCAGAAAAGAAACAAAGGCACAGAAAGGGGTCAGGGCTGAGAGAAGTCAGGGGAAAGGCCACCCCTGGGGGCAAGGGGACCGAGGGCACACAGGCTTTTCTGGGGCTGGGGGCTTGTTTGTGGGCCGAGGTCCCGGCTGCACAGGCATGCTCTCTATGAAAACAAAGCACACACGGCATGCACTCTTCTGTGCATGCGTCGCACTTCAGTGAGACATGAAACACGTGCACGGTAGCAACCGGTCACAATGTGTGGGTCTCATTCGGACCTGACTCAAACAAACTGCAGGAAACAACCAACACGCATTTCTGAGGTGGCTGGACACTGGCTCCACATGTGGTGACACTAAGGACACACTGTCAGTTTTTAGGTGTGATCACAGCAGCATGACTGTGTTTATAAAAGCTGAAATAGCCCTGGCTGGTGTGGCTCAGTGGATTGAGCGCCAGCTGTGAACCAAAGGGTCGCCGGTTGGATTCCCAGTTGGGGCATGTGCCTGGGTTGCAGGCCAAGTCTCCAGTAGGGGGTGCTCGAGAGGCAACCACGCATTGATGTTTCTGCCCCTCTCTTTCTCCCTCCCTTCCCCTCTCTCTAAAAATAAATACATAAATAAATAAAATCTTTTAAAAAAGCTGAAATATTTATTAATGAAATTGCATGCTCTCTGGGGTTTGCTGTGACATCACTTGGGAGGGAAGTGTGAGGTGAGGACAGAAGCAGGGTCGGCCGCGATTGGCGCTGGCCAAGGAGACAACGCCTTCCCTGCGTGTGTGGACTCAGAGTTCTCCATGAGAAACAGCAAAGACACACATTTTGCAAGAACACAAAGAAACAGATGATATACACTAAACAGGTTAGAAACCTCTCTGTGGTGGACGCATGGCGATGAGATAAAAGATAAAAGAGAAATTTTTTTAATAGGTGGGGAAAGAAGGAAAAGGAAAAAATGAGCTAGGAAGGAAGGAGGGAGGGAGAAGAGGGAAAAGAAGGAGAGAGGAGGAAGGAAAGAAGGGAGGGAGAGAGGGAGGGGGGCAGCACGGGAGGACGGAGGAGGAGGGAGGGGAAAAGAGAGGAGGGAGGGGGAGAGGAGGCCTTGGCCTGGAGCTCCTACCTTGTAGTGCTCCGCCAGGACCATGATCACCAACTCGAAGGCGGCGCCCTTGTGGAAGGGCATGCTCCTTTTCTTCTCCTCGCTGCCCCACTTGCCTCCCTGCTGCGAGTTGAAGACCACCTTGTCCCAGCCATCAAAGCGGGGATTGAAGTGAAAGGCAATGTCGGACCCTGGGCTCTGTCCCACCACGAAGTTCACGGAGAACCTGGTGGGGCATGAAGAGTTGTTCCCCTGGCCCCACCTGCCAGCCCAGCAGACCCACCTCTGGAAAGCCCTGTCTGTCCCACCTTGTTCCAGGGTTCCCCTGGTGGGGCAACCTTGCCACTGTTGATCCAGGAGTGGCAAGGAGTGCATGGTTGTGCCCCTGAGTTTGGGGAAGCAGATTCACTCACTCCCTTTCCTTCCTGGACTTCTCCCCAGCTCCCCTAGTAGGGCTGCCACTGGGACTCCTGAGTTCACCATGGGCCAGGCGCTGTCCTAGGAAGCCTACGTCTATCAATTCAGACTTCTTGCTGCATTCCTGGCCCTGTAGGTCATTCCCCACACAGAGCCAGAGGGAGCCTGTGAACATCCAAGTCAGAGCACCTGTCCTGACACCAGCACCCCCAAAGTTATTCCATCTAGGCAGGCGCACACCTGTCTCAGGGCCTTTGCACTGGCTGCTCTTTCTGCCTGGAACCCTCTTCCTTCAGATACACCCCAGGCTCCCTCCCTCATCTCCTTCAGGTCTTCGCTGAAATGTCCCCTTCCAGGGGAGGCCGTTCCTGGCCACTTTGTTTAAAGGGACAATGCCACACCCATCTCTCTCACATCCATCCATCTGCCTTCCCTGCTTAGTTGACTCCACAGCACCTTTCATCATCTGACATATTATACATTTAACTTATTTATTTTTTATCTGTCTCTTCTACTGGGATGGCAGCTCCATGAAGACAGGGGCCTTTGTCAGTGCTGTTGACCGCTCGGCCGCAGTGCCCAGGCACAAAGCGGGCCCTCCTTGAGCAGAGGGACGATAAGCATAGAAGCAACAATCCTGTGACTTCAGTTCAATTATTGTCGCCATTTTAAGGACTTATTTTGGTGTTTCCTTTCCAGTTCTACATCGTTTATACACTGAGTCCCATTCTATAGGTGGGGAACTAAAGCACATAGAGGTACAGTAGCTTTTTCAGTCACACAGCTGCTGACAGGACTGGCCCAGCTTCGGCTTGGCCCGTGGTTTTCGTTCATGCTGTCGCACCCATCGGTTCCAACCCAGCAGCCCAATTCTGCGGCTGCCTCTTATGGTGAGCCCCCTGACCTCCCCCCAGCCCCCAGGGCTCCCCTCCTTATCTGATCGCCAAGCCCTAGACTCCCCAGACCAGAGCTGGTCTTTGGCCATCAGGTGTGGTGGTGCAGAGCTCCTCCCCAGCCAGGGTGGAGGAAGGGAAGGAAGCCAGAAGCCCCTACTTTTAGCCCCCATCCCAGCCCAGCCTGGCCTGGGGGAGGGGCTTACCTCTTCATGCGCTCGCTAGCCACTCCTTGGATGTAAATGGACATTCCCACACTGAGCCCTCCAGGGATGGGCTTGTTGTAGGGCAGAGTCTGTAGAAGGGGCCAGGTGAGGGCCCTCAACGGCTATCCACCTATTGCAGCCTTTCCCCCTCGTTGAGAAGCACCCCCAGCACCCTCCACCCCGCCCCGCTCCCTTAAGCAAGAAAGAGGAAACTAAGGAGTGAGGCGTCAGCGTGAAGACGAGGAGGGCTGAGAGTTCCGTATGGACACACACAGCCTGAGTGACAGGGTGGGAGTGAATCCCGCACCGTGGCCAGCGTTGGGTACATCAGACCCAGGGGTCGGGTGGGCACCTCCGAAGTTTGGGGTGAGAGGAAACTGGAGTTGAGAGGCCAGGCTGGAGCTAAGCCAGGGCCTGGTTAATGCCTCGGCTAGTATCTCACCGGGTTGTAGGTGGGCTGGTAGCCAGGTGCAGGGACAAAGGCCATCTTGAAAGGCTGGGCTGGTGGCTCGTCCTGTGAGAAGTGCTGCAGGAGAAGGAAATGGTGACAGGTGGCAGGTGGCAGCTGGCTCTTATACCTAAGGACAAGGGGGGGGGGGCAGGGCAGGGCTCAAGGGGTCCCTCTTCTGAGCGCCTTGGGCTCACATCTTCTCCTTGAGCATCCCCAGTCTTCCCCGTCACCAGCCTCAGTGGTAACCAGCCAGAACCCAGGTCATCTGGGCCAGGCCTGGGGGGACTCAGGTCAGGGACCCCTCCTCTAGACCCTCCTGCAAAGAGGAAGTGCTAGTGAACTTGGGCCCCCGCCAGCGCCTTATCAGAGCCCATAAAACCCTCCCTGGACCTTTGTTATCAGAGGGAGGGTGAGGTCTGGCGGGTGGGGCAGGGCAGGGCAGGGCTGCAGGAGTGGCCCAGGACAGGTGGGTGATGGAGGCAAGTGAAAGCAGGGAGGGACTGGGTGCTCAGGACATTCCAGGAACTGCGAAGGGACCGAAGTTGATTGAGTGCCTACTACATGCCTTTCCCATGACTTTCTATTGAATACGTGGTGGATTAGATCACTTATTTCTGCAACCAGAGGTTGTGGGTTTAAATCTTGCCTCTGGCCCTGGCTGGTGTGCCTCACTGGATTGAGGACCAGATGCCCAGTTGGGGGCATGTGGGAGGCAATCGATCAATGTATCTCTCACACATTGATGTTTCTCTCCCTCTCTTTCTCCCAACTTTCCCAGTCTCTAAAAGTAAATAAATAAAATTAAAAATAAATAAACAAATTCTGCCTCTGCTACTTCTTGGCTCTGTGATCTTAGGTCAGTGCCTTAATCTCCATTTGCCCATTTGCCCTTCTGTAAAATGGGGATATTAATAGTATCAACTTCATAGGTCCTTGAAAGAAATCACTAAGTTAATAAATGCTCAGAACAGGACTTCGCATATAGAAGGCACTAAATTAATGCTTGGTTATTCGGAACATAAATCCAGGAGGGTGGGATCGTACGTATACCAACGAGAAAACCCAAAGCTTGAAGATATGAAGCAGCTCACCTGAAATTGAGTAGCCATGGAACACTAACCAGACTCCAGCACCAGATCCCATTGTGCAGTGAGGGCCAGGCGGGTGGATACCGCCCTCAAGCCTGGGGCAGGCAGGGAGACCAACTGTAGCCTTTCAGCCCAGAGGAAGCCATGTGACTTCTGCTTTTTCCATCCGTGCCAGGTTTTCTTTCTTTCTTTTACATATATTTTATTGATTATGCTATTACAGTCCCAATTTTCCTCCTTTATCCCCCCTCCACCCTGCACCCCCAACCCTCCAGCATTCCCCCACTTAGTTTATGTCCATGGGTTGTACACATAAGTTCTTTGACTTATGTTTTCTATGCCATTCTTAATCTCTCCCCATCTATTTTATGACTACCAATTATGCTTCTTCTTCCCTGTACCTTTCCCCCATTCCTCTCCTCTACCCCCCCCACTGAAAATCCTCCATGTGATTTCCATTTCTGATTCTGTTCCTGTTCTTGTTGTTAGCTTAGTTTTTGTTGTTTTTTTTTTTTTTTTTTTTTTTTTTTTTTTTTTTTTTTTTTTTTTTTTTTTTTTTTTTTTTTTTTTTTTTTTTTTTTTTTTTTTT
>PVKU01015904.1:0-16518 GCA_004027475.1 Anoura caudifer | reverse complement strand
CTGGGCCTGTACTTGGACCCAAGCCTGGTTCCATGCTGAGGCCAGAGCCTAAGTCCATGCCTGCACTTGGGCCCATGCCGGGGCCCCGTATGACACCTGACTTCACACTAACACCTTGGCTTCCATTCATACCTAGGCCTGCCCATGGACCTGGGCCTACCCCTGGGCTTGAGCCTGCATTCGGACCTGGGCATGCCCCTGGGCTTGAGCCTGCATTCGGACCTGGGCATGCCCCTGGGCTTGAGCCTGCATTCGGACCTGGGCATGCCCCTGGGCTTGAGCCTGCATTCGGACCTGGGCATGCCCCTGGGCTTGAGCCTGCATTCGGACCTGGGCATGCCCCTGGGCTTGAGCCTGCATTCGGACCTGGGCATGCCCCCGGGCTTGAGCCTGCATTTGGACCTAGGCCTGCCCTAAGCCCTCAGTTCGCACCACCAGGATTCTTGCCTCTAATACCAGGTAGCTGGCCTCCTCCCAGAGGCTTGCCCTGGCCTAGCTTTGGGCCTTTCTGGGACTTAGGTTACTTCCAGCCTGACCAAGGCCCATTGGGCCCTGTGTCTGCTCAGCCCCCAGGCCTGAGGGCCCCACCACCATCCAGAGAGCTTGGCTCTGCTTGGCCTCCTCCACTGTTGTCACAGCCTCACCATGCAGGGGTGCACGAGGTCCCAGTTGTCTCAGAAAGTGGAGAAGAAGATTACTTACATCACAAGAAAATCCCTCAGGACAAAGCCCCCAGAGCTGCGGCCCCCAAGGAAATGCCTCCCAAGGATCCCCAGTCTGCCCTTCATAACATGAAAACCACTGCTACCGTTGCAGCTGCTGCTGCTGCCGCCTATGCAGCTGCCGCAACCTCAGCAGCCCGGGCAGCCGAGATTGCTGCCAAGGTCGTCAAGGATGCCCCCGCCACCAAACTGGCCACGATAGCAACAAGCGTGGCTGCATCTGGGCCCTTAGGGGTCTTTGCAGATGTCATGGGCGCTGGGTCTTCCCGTGGGGCTACAGGCTCCGTGGCCTTCCTTAATGACACTGAGATGGAAGACTTGCAGCAGATAGACTATGAGGACCTGTTGTCTTCTTCACATATTGCTGCCTTCATCCCACCTGATGCTAACCTCTCCCAGTCCATGCTCACAGCCAAACAAGCTGTGACTCCCGAAGACAAGAAGAAGGCCGTCAAGTATTCCATGAGCCACATAGCCCAGATGCCTATTCGACATGACTCCCTGAAAGAAGAGCTTATCCAGCTGTCAACCAACCTGGAACAACGCATAGGTTATCTAGGTAGGCCCAGACTGGCTCTGGGAAAGGCAGTAAGGGTTCAGGACCTCCCTATGGCCTTCAAGAAGCACCTCCTCTCCTTTGTGTAACTTCCCCAACAAAATCTACATTCAGCCATTTGCCATTCATTCCTTTGGTGTAAGCATTAGCCTCTTTCTAGTCTACTCTATCCTTTACAATGAATGTATAATGAGGTTTTACCTTAGGACAGAGGGCAGTTTTGAGTCTAAAGCTGGTACTTAAAGAGGAAAATTTCATGTCAAAATCACTCTTGAAAATTGCCCATAAAACCCAGTACTACTGTATAGTGTTTTGACAAATCCAGATCCTCCAGCGTGTCCAACAGTATTGAACAGGCCCCAGTTGAAATGATCAGTTTGGGATTAGGAACAACTGCCAGGAAAACATGGAGACCCTTAAAGACCATAGTCACATTCCGGGTGGCAGTGGGGCCAGTAGATTTATGCTCCATTTCATGCCTGTAATGGGCGTATGCTCACTGAGGGGTATGGAGGGACACGGTGGCCCACTTCAGTGGTTCTCAACTTTGAGCCTGCCTCAGCAACCCCTGGGGGGCTTGGTAAAGCACAGACTGTGGGGCCCATCCCCAGTTTCTGACTCAGGCTATTGGCAGAGGGAGGGGGCTGGAGGGTGGGCAAGAATGTGCATTTCTGGTTAGAAATGCATCCCCTTCCTGGGGAGATGCTGCTGATGTTGCTGGCCTGGGAACCCACTCTGAGATCCATTTCCCTACCCTCCTTAAATCATTATCTTGCTGTTTTGCTCTCTGCCAAGTATAATTGTTGAATTAACCTAAGTCCAACCCATGTACAGTGCTGCCCCTGATGGGCGGTGCTATTCCACAAACCTTGAAAAGAAAAAGTACTTTGTATAGCTACAAAGAACCACTCTGAACCCTGGCTGGTGTGACTCAGTTTGTTGGGCGTCACCCTACAAACCAAAAGTTTGCCAGTTCAATTCCCAGTCTGGGTACATGTCTGGGTGCCGGGTCTGGTCCCCAGCTGGGGCATGGGTCCCCAGCTGAGGCCAGTGAAGCAGTCAACCACTGATTGATAGTCCTCTCTCACATCGATGAGTTTCTCACTCCCTTTCTCCCTCCCTTCCCTTCTCTCTGGAATAAAAAATAAAAACAAAACAAAGGAAAAAAACACCTACATTGATATCAGTGAATACTGGGGCACAGCTAAGGTTCTGATAGTAATGAATTTAAATTTAAAATGTAAAGCTGTAATAGTCCAAAGTCTACCACTGATCAACTGCTATTTTTGTTAAGAAAGCTATAGTTAGGTTGTAAACATACCATGGCTGCAATTTTTCATACATCCCTAGCTCTGATCTGTACATTAGTTTTTTGGCCTCTCATCTGGAACTGAATATAGCATACTTTTTTTTTACATTATTTTTTTCACTACCATTTATCTCACCTCACCTATCCCCGCCTCCACCCACCCTTCCCCCACAATGTATTTGTTTTTTGCCCCTCTCCTCTTTTGTTAAATCTTCCTTTTTGTTTTGCAGTGAATCATATACTTATAAATAAGGTACTTCATAGTTTTGCTCAGGGTGTTTTTTGGGAGGGGAGATGATTCTTTTTTGTTTTGTTTTTATTTAATTCTGGAGCATGTTCCTTAGATCTGCTGTCTAATATGATAACCTGGAAACACTCGTGGCTATTGAGCACTTGACCTGGGGAGAGTTCAGGGTCAGATGTGCTCGAAGTGGGAAACACACAGTGGATATTGCAGGCTTAATACAGAAACAAGAATGTAAAATATCTCAATTATTTTTATTATATATTTAAATGATACTATTTTAGATATATTGGGTTAAAAAAGTTTTATTAAAATTAATGTCACCTGCTTCTTTTAGATTTTTAAAATGTGACTCCTAGAAAACTTTAAATGACCTCAAAGGCCCCCAAGCTCACAGCACGATATCTCCCTATTGGACAGCACTGCCTCCAACATCTCATAACAGAAGCAGGTGGGGCTCCAAACAAAGCATCTTCCCCCCATTCCCCCAAACAGCCACTCTCTCCTTTGCTTTCAGCTAGTATGGGAGCCTCTGCCAAGATTGGGACAACAGTGGGCATACTGCAAGAAAAGATTGGCCATCTCCAAAAATCCAGGATGCAGGTCAGTGTCTTGGGCAGAAAGAGCCTTTATTGAGAAGATGATGACGTTAGACAAGCTGATGGCCGACTATGACCCAGAACTAGACAGAGCATTTGTCCTGTAGCTAAAAAGAGGCCTGGGGCAATGAGGGGCAGAGGAGGCAGCTGCAGCCTAGCATCCTGCTCTGGCTGGTACAGGGATCCCAGGGCCTGGGCACGCGTCCTAGTGGTGGTTAAGATGGCAGGTGGGAGGCACACTGGCCTGGTACATTCTTCAAGCCCCATCTCACCCATAGTGACCTCAGCAGCAGAGGCCTAGGATGTCTGTTTCTGCCCCCTTTAGGAAGAGGAACTCGAGAGAATTTGGGGCCACCAAATAGCAGCGGTAAAGGATCACTACATCGTGCTGGACAGGGCAGTGGAGCAGATCCATATTCGCCTGGATGAGTTAAAGGTTCGGAGGTCTGGGGTCCCAGAACGGGCAGCTGAAGGAACAATTCTTCATCGGGACATTAGATCCTTTCCAAGGTTTCACATATGCACTGAAGGCAGGGGAGCCAGTGGAAATTTTAGCGACATTTTCCTATGCATAAATTACACTTCAAATAGAAACAAACAAGCCCCGCCTCCCCCACCACGTGCACACACATGCAAACAGAAGGGCCTGGATGGTGTCCGTCTTGTTGACCACTGGGTCACCCACCCCTAGAAGGGTGTTTGTTGCAGAGTGAAGGCTCAAAATGTGTTGAAAGAACGCAGTGACTCAGAGGATTCCTTGTACCAACTGTTACATCATTCATAACTCTCCCCAATACCACCTCATTTCTGACGGATCAGTGCCGAAAGGCCTTTTTGGAACAGTAGAGTTGCTGACACGAGAAGTGTGGAGACCACACAGAACACTTACCAGGGGCTCACTCCACCACACACTTTTTCCATGAGCCTGAGGGATTCTGACTTTCTGAGCTGGACCTCAGGGCCAGACATTTGGAGAAGGGACCAAATGTCCCTTCTCCTAGACATTAGGAGAGGACCTTCTCCCACAGTAGAAAGAGAAGAAGTCCCAAACGCAATCAACTGAGGTGGTTTCCATGAGGGCTTCTGATACCCTGTCAGGGGGCTATTGGTAGAATGCAGTAGGATGCAGGGGGCAAAAGGGGAGGACCCATACAGGGCAACTCAGACAGTAGAAGAATTTCTTCTACATGGGGAACTGGTTCCCAGCCTATCTGCAGGTGGAAGGTAGAGCTCTGGGGCTGTGTGCGTACAGAGGAGACTAGGGCTATAGGACTGTGTGAGTACCAAGGTCAAGCATAACATCATCTCCTGCCAACTCTGGGCCCTTTTTCATCACTGCTTCAAAGAGGCCGGGTTGCCATATCCGAGGCATATATTGGTGCCCTTCTTCAATGGAGATGAGCCGATTCATTAAACATGTCTGATGTGCACCCAGCACTATTCCCTGCCCTGCAGGCACGGGGGGAGGTGAGGTCACAGTACCTGGCTCCAAGCAGTCATCACTTGTTGAAAGAAACTCTGGAGGATAAGGCCCAACCACCAGCACCAAATAGATCAAGGCAGCCTTTGTCTCAACTACCTTTCTGTCCTTTAGGCCCATGAGAAAGAAGCAATTGCTTATGAAAGTTAAACCTGGAAGAACACACTTTGTATATAACACATATTTCATTAAACATATCTTAAATGAACATGTGCAACAGATCAGCAGCCCCCGTGGAGCCCTTCCAGTGGAGAAATGAGGGCATGCAGACACATCTGGAGTAGCTGTTACTGCTTTACCTGGATGTCTGTGAGAAAATGTTATGAACATAACAGGTGATGCAAAAATCCTCTTATTCATTCATTGAGTCACTCTGCCAATGTTACTGAGCCTTCACCCTGCACCACACAGCCTTCTAGGGCCTGGCGATGCAGCAGCCAACAGGACAGACATCATCTAGGCTCTTCTGTGTTTGAGAGTAAGCAGCGGTATTTGTGTCTTTGATCAAAGTATACTTTATGCACAGTAAAATGCCCAAGTTTTAAGTATAAGAGGTGGATAAACCTTTGTCTGTTTATATACCTGTGTTCCCACCACCCAATCAAGATGGAAACATGTTCATCACCTTATTAAGTGCTTATTTATTGATTTTTAGAGAAAGAGAAGAAGGAAAAGAGAGAGAAAAACATCAATTTGTTGTCCCACTTTTTAATGCATTCACTGGGGATTGAACCCACAACCTCAGCATATCAGGACAACACTCTAACCAACAGAGCTACCCAGCCAGGGCCATATCCATTACCTTAGAGTGCATCTTTTAGAGTGTTTCCCACTAAAAACACAGCAGGAAAATAAGTGAGAACAGAACTCTTTCTTTTTGACTCAATGGAAAACATTACTTTCCCTTTGCAAGAGGATGTGATAGAGCTTTGCATTAATTAGAATTAGGTTCAACTTTGCGTAAGGTAACCCCCCAAATAACTGACTGAAACAAGTTACCTCAGAAAAACAAGAAAGTCAGAGATGATTATCTATGGTGGGTCTCAAATTCCATGGTATGTGATTTCCATTCACAAGGTCACCTCAGGTTCCAAGGTGGCTGCTGGTGCTCTATACATTAACTCCGCACTCAAGCCAGCAGTGAGGAAGACACATGCCCATTTTCGTATTTACTCCAAGGGTCACACCAAGCTGTAAGGGAGGCTGTAAAATGTAGTCTTGATTCTGGGAGGTCACATGCCAGTTAAAAGTGGAAGGTTCTGTTGCTGAGGGTGAGAGGAAAGCCAGATATGAAGGGAGAAGAAGAAGCCTGTTTTCTGATTTGGAGGAAAAGTGACCTCTGGGGACATGACCCAGTGAGTATGAGGCTCTTCCTAACCCACTGTAAGGGCCCAGTAAGTGGGGAGAGGGCAGAGTTGATGGAGGGAGTTGGTTCTTTGTGGAGTCGAGGGGATGGGAGTGTGTTTCCCCGACAGCGGGATGCAGCATGTGCCACGTGTAAGTGCTTGGCTGGTAAATAGACTGATTCCTGCTGGGACCTCATTACAGGTCAGAAGAGATGAATTTGCCTGAAACATCTAGGCAGCCAAAGCATCAGCTTTGGCTTATTCTTTCCTTCCTCAGGTCTGCCTCCCTGTGCAGCGAATCTCCCAGATGACAGCTTTTCCCAAGTCCCACATTTCTTCCCTCTAACCTGAGCACCAGGAGTCCAGGACTCTAGGCCTTCCCATGTGCCCACCCTACCTGCTGTCCACCTGACCTCAGTGTCCCACAGCAAGGGTGGAGTTGAGAGGCGGGCATTATCCTCAGGGCTTCCAAGGTTGGCTAACATGCCCTTTGCTTCTGTTCTTAGATTCTCCAAGCTCAAATAAAAGACCTAGAAATGCGCAAGGCAGACAAAAATGTGATGGAGCAGGAGTTGAAAGAGGTAAGTGAGCAGATTCCTCTCCTGCTCCTGCTTCCTGGTCCTGAGCCCCAGCTCTGCCACCCAGGGAATGGAATCAATCAGCCAAGACAAATCCTGGCAGTAAGACTTCAGAATCTTATTCATATGAAAAGGCTGCGGAAGCTTCTCAAAAGTTGTCCTGTCAATTCCTATTTTCAGTGACTCAGGGTTAGTGACAATGTGTTATGTGAACTTAAAAATCATGCACCAACTTCTCTGTCATAGGAAAACCGTGCCTCAGATCTGACTGTTGTCTTTGAGTCAACATAAGCCCCAGGATAGAATTTAAGCCAAGGCTACATGTCCGGGGTCCCAGCTTGAAAAAACTAACCAAAGTGGTCTGATCTCCCCCAGCTTCCCCTTGCTCCCACCCCAGCAGCTCTGCTTCTCTGAGTCCCTTCTCTCTCTAGAAAGCCGACAGGAGCACCCTGGCAGGCAAGGCAAGCCGGGTTGACCTGGAGGCGATGGCAACGGAGATGAATGAGATGATTCAGAGCATGCTGTTCAGGGTCGTGACCCATGAGGATGACTGGAAGAAGGCTATGGAGCAGCTCAGCAAGGACCTGGGCACCAAGGTGAGTTTCCCTGTATTAGGTATCACTTGCTGCATAACAAATTACTCCAGAATCTAGCAGCTTAAGGCAGCAAGCATTTAGTTTCTGAAGGTCAAGAATTTGAGAGCAGCTTAGCTGGGTGGCTCCGGGCCTCCCATGAGGTTGCAGTCAAGAAGTAATCTGGGGCTGCAGTCCTTGCAGGTGATGGGCTGGAGAAACCACTCCTAAGGCAGCACCCTTCCATGGCTGTGGGCAAGGCTCCTCATCCCTCATCCCATGAACTCCTGAAGGCCACTTGGGTAGCCTCACAACACTGCAACTGACTTCCCTCAGAATGAATGACCAAGGCAGCACGACAGACAGAGATTTTACATGTACCAGCTAGAAATCTGGGATGAGCGCTCCTTCATCCATCTGAGCTGGTCACCCTGAAATATGGTTCTTTCAAGGAAAAAAAGAAACAATGATGAATTATTTCCTTTATGACTAGTTTTCACAGTAACATATTGATGGAAATAGCCACATCCAAAACACAGTGGCAAATGAGGGTTTCTATTTTTATTTTTTATTTCTTCTTCGTGAGTGTCTCCATGAATCATGGGTTTTTATATATTCAATATTCAATTCATTCAATTAATTAAGTTACTATTTATTTTGTTACTCATATGGTTTCATCTTTGGCCTGTGAGCTGGCTTCTGAACCCTTCCACTGGATCCTCTGTCATGAGATATCTGTCTTACTTCCTAAATGACAAGCTGTTCCAGGCTTATTGTCAACATTTTCTTCCTCAGACCTGAATCAGCCATATCTCTGTGGAGTCCTGGTTCCTTTCAGTGGGTGTTTAGAGACCAAAATCTGGGCACTGGAAGGAACACTTTAAAAATTCAGAAGTCCCACTTTACAAAAGAGTCCGGCAGTTTTTCAAAAAGGTAGACATAGAATTACCATATCACTCAGCATTTCACTCCTAGATATATACACCCAAGAGAAAACATGTCCATGTAAAAACTTGGATAAGGATGTTCATTGCAGCATTATTCCTAAGACCTAAAAAGTGGAAACAACCCAAATGTCCGTCAATGGATGAATGGATAAGCAAAATGTAGTCTAGCAATAAAATAAAATATTATTCATCCCATAAAAAGGAATGAAGCACTAACACATGCTACAACCTGGACAAACCTTGAAAACATTATACTCAGTGAAAGAAGCCAGACAAAAAAGGCCACAGATTGTGTGATTCCATTTATATGCAATGTTCAGAATAAGCGAATCTACAGAGACAAAGTACAATAGATTAGTGGTTGCCTACCTCTGAGGGTGTAGGAGGAAACGAGGGGTGACTGCTAATGGGGATGAGGCTTCTTTTGGGAGTGATGAGAATATTACAAGATCGATTGTGGTGATTTGATGGTTGCACAATTCTGTGAATATATTAAACACCATTGAGTGTATATGCTGCATTCAGTAAATATGTGTTGAATGTGTGAATATAGATTGTCTGGGGACCATTGGGAGGGATGTTTCTCAGGCCTGCAGGCCTGTAGTTAGCATAGGTTTGGCTTTATCACTTGGAGGCAGTAACTGATGCTGTTTCTTTGTCTTTTGTGCTGGTAAGGTCAGGTGGCAGCTCCCCTCTAGCATTAGCGTGCAGTAGGGGTACAAACCATAACCCAAGTTTGTCAGTTCCCTTTCCTTAACCACTTCACTTTTTCTCTTTAATCTTGTTACACTCTCTAACTTTGCAGGTTACTGCAAATCCTTTTCTGGAGGGTGACAGGATGTGAATTAGTTGACTAAACATTCTTTTCTTCCCTTTGGCTATTGCAGCTGGTCCACAGGGATTTGAATGATCTAAAGAAAGACATAAATGAGGTCGAGCAATTAGTCAAGAAGCTGCTAATCGAAGGCCTCCGATTTGATCCAGACAGCGCTGCCGGCTTTAGGAAGTGAGCCCCTTCTGGGTAGGGGTGGAGCTTGTGGAGACTCGGGGATCCTCCAAGGAGGAAACAAGAGGGGGATCCCAGAGGATTCTGGGAGCAAGAATTCCACATCTATGGACGAGAGGAGGTGGGATGGGCTTCCCGGCTTGGTGTGGAAAGGGTTGGGGTGAGGTTGAGAGCACCTGGCACTCAGACATGGGCAGCTCTGGTCTTGATTGGCAGAGGGGCTCTAGGAGCACAACTGCTCCAAAGCTCTTTTGCCACAAATGAGGAGGTTCAGAGAGGGAAGGAGCCATGCAAGTGGGAGCCTGGATGGATCTGGGAATACAGCCAGGTCCCCTGCCCCCATCCACATAGCACCCCCAGACAGAGGGACTCAGTGTCTTGGGAGCTCCTGTCCCCGGATTACCCCGCATGCCTCTGTGAAGGCTACTGTGTCTACTGTGAAGGTTAGCTTTCCAGGAGCTCCCTGGTTTTAAAGACCTCCATTAATTATGCTTAAGGCAGTTAGATACACTACACTTTTATTTGCTCACCTCTCAGCAGAGGCTGGCAGAACTGAGCTGAGCTGGGTCAGGCCAGTGGGTGTAGGATGTGGGTGGAAGTCCTGGCCCTGAGGCACAGACAGACCTGCATCCTCCCCCACGCACTCCCGGGGGACGGGGCAGCCTCGCAGGGCCTGACTGGGGTGCCACTGCTGATGAATGCCTGTCTTCCAGGAAACTGTTTGAGCGGGTGAAATGCATTTCCTGCGACCGGCCTGTGGAGATGATGACTGGCCCGTGAGTATCGCCGCCAGGGGGCGCCCGCGCCCACGCCCTCTTTTGGACGGACACACTCACTCTTCCCTCCCCACCCCACCGCCCCACCGCCCCAGGTGCCTGGGATGTTCTGGGAACATTTATTGGCACATCCATTAACTCGTCCTGTAGACATCATTTCATTTGCTCCCTGTCCCTGATCGAGCCACCACCATCCCTTCTTCATCAGCATTGTCGGGGTGCCCACTGTCCCAGGGACTTGGTCAACTCCAAAAGAAAAATAGTGGTGACCTAGCTGGGTAGCTCTGTTGGTTGGAGCCGTCATCCCGTACATGGAAAGGTCGCAGGTTTGGTCCCTGCTCCAGGCGAGTGCAGAAGGTATTGGGTCTCTCCCTCTCTCTTTCCCTTTCTCTCAAATCAATAAATATATTCTCGGGTGAGGATTTAAAATAAATAAATAAATAAATAAATAAATAAATAAATAAATAAATAAATAAATAAATGTAATAATAATAATCATAATGGAAGAAAACTATAGGGGAAAGCAGAACTTTGTGGGAATTCCTCGCATGTATTTTTATGGTCTAATACTTTATTTAATGATGTGAAATTCACACAAGAGTAACCATTTAAAGTGAATGATTCGGGGCATTTAGTTCATTTACTATAAAGTGCAACCACCACCTTTAATTCCAAAACACTTTTATTGTTCCAAAAGGAATCCCCAGACTTACTAAGCAATCACTTCTACTGCCAGCTCCCCTTAGCCCCTGACAACCTTGAATCTACTTCTGTCTATAGATTTGTCAATGCTGGACATTTCATAGAAATGGAATCATACAATCTATTGTCTCTTGTATTTGGCTTCTTCCACAGAGTATAGTGTTTTTTAGGTTCATCCATGTTGTAGTGTGTGTCAGTACTTCGCTCTTTTTTTGTGGCTGAATAATATCCCATTGTATGGATAGGCCACACGTATTGTTGATTAATTTATACATTGATGGGCATTTGGGTTGTTTCCACCTTTTAGCCTTAATGAATAGTGCTATTATGAACATACATGCAATATATTTGTTTGAACACCTGTTTCCAATTCTTTTGGGTATAAACCTGAGAGTGGAAGTGCTTGGTCATATGGTAACTTTGTGATTAACTTTTTGAGGATCCGCCTGACAATATTCTGGTTTAAGAGCTAGGATCTCGCCATGTCCACGGCCTCTGTGGTGCTAATCTGGCCCTGGTGACCAGTGAAACTCAGCAATACCCCCATGCCAGTCCACATTCATGGAGGAGCTTTGGGGCTATATTCAGAATTTTTCTTTCAGACAACAGATACCTAGTTGCAGTATTCATTATAATAGTAAAAAAAAAAGAAAAGAAAAAGAAAAAAGGAAACAACCTGAAGTGGTAAGTGAGGTACAATAAATTCATGTCAGCCAATACAGATCGTGTTGTAAAAGAAACCACATAGCAGGAACTTCTGAGATGTGGAAATGATCTCCAGCTGCGATGTCCAGTGCAGTAGCCACTGGCCACATGCAGCTGTTGAGCACCTGAAACATGGCTAATATGACTGAGAAACTGAATTTGAAACTTATTTAAATTTAGTTAAATAGCCATGTAGTCAGTGGCTGCCATATTGGCTAGTATGGTCATGGAGGAATATGAATGACCTGGGAAAGGTTTTGCAATAACTTAAATGAGAAAATCAAGTAGTAGGTGTGTTATGATCCCATTTTTGTTAAAAAAATATATATAAATGTTGAAAAATACTGGTAGGACACATATCAAAATATGTGTCACATGGTTACAGTACTTTTTTGCTTATTTGTGCTTTTATATGCTTTCTAAAGTGCAGGCAATGCGTATTACTTTAAATTTTATTGTGGCTTAAATACATACAATAAAGTATGTAAATGTTTACTGTACAGCTTGGTAAGTTTTTTTTATCCTTGCCCAAGGACATGCTTATCGATTTTAGAGAGAGGGGAAGGGAGGAAGAGAAACATTGATGTGAGAAAGAAACATTGATCGGTTGCCTCTTGCACACACCCCGAATGGGGACCAAACCTGCAAACTAGGTATGTGCCCTAACTGGGAATTGAACACTCCACCTTTCAGTTTACAAGACATCGCTCCAACCAAACTGAGCCACACCAGCCAGGGCTTGGTGAGTTTTACATGTGTGTACACACCTTCATAACTCCCATGAAGATCAAGATGTAGAACAGGTCCAGCTCCTGAGAAGACTACTGTTTTATTTTATTTTTATTGAGGTAAAATACACATAAGTTAATCACTCTATGGAGAACATTTCAGTGGCATTTTGTACATTGACAATGTTATGCAGGCACCAGCTCTAGTTACAGAACATTTCCATCAGCCCAGAAGGAAATCCCTTACCTGTTAGCTGTCACTTCCATTCCCCTTGCCCCCAAGCTCTAACCACCTCCAGTCTGTGTCTGGTGTTTACTTTTATAATTGGAACATTTTTTAATGATAATTTGAACTTTTTAAAATTATTTACAAAGATTATTGGGGTTCCCCAGAGCCCTTGTAGGGCGGCCTCAGGCTAAATTTGAGGGTGGCTTCCTGGAGAAGGTGGGAGCCCAGCGCCCTCTGCTGGCCATGTATGCCTACTACTGAGCTCTTGTTCAACAGACACCTCATCACTATCCGCAAAGCCCACCTGCTGTCTCGGCTTCGTCCAGCTAGTGCCAACAGCTACGAGTACCTCCAGCGGCAACAGATGAGGTGAGCAGACTGGAGTTCTGCCCCACAGAGGACACTCAGGACCCAGGATCCCTGCAGAGACCTAAACTCTAATCCCAGATCCAAAGACGATCTCAGGGCATTGCCAGCCATCTGCAAGGGAAATGTTCGGGGAGAGAGCTAGGGCAGCAGACAGGTGTGTGAAATGATCACAGAAGAAAGGAATGGACATATTTATTGGGCATCTATTATGAGCCAAGAATCATTAGGGAAGGGTTTCTTATTTAAATCTCACAACCCCCTATGAGCTAGGGTTAATGTGCCTGCTTCTCACTGGAGGATGTAAGTAAAGACTGTGAGGCTTGCTGTGGCCAGGCAGACACTGTGCTAAGCACTTTGACATACTTGACCTCATTAAATCCTTACACTTTATCCTTTGAGGTATATTCTGTTATAATCCCATTTCACAGTTGAAGAAATTGAGGCTCAGAGAACTTAAACAACCTGCCCAAGGTCACAGGTAGTAAATGGCAGAGCTGGCACTTAAATCTGAGGGTTTCCACCAGACCCATCTGGCTCCCTGGGTCCCAGCCCTCTGGACCCTCATCCTCTGGACATCCCATGGCTTCAAGGTGCTTCCCACTCCCAGGTGGGGGAATAATAGTAACCACAGCCACACAAAGGGGAGGGACATGGGATCCTGTGCCCTGTGCCCTTATATCCCTTGCCTGATTCTTTCTGGAGATCAAGAGGCTAGGAGCATACATTTGGCAGGTCAGATCAGGCCTCCAGGGGTGGCCGAGGTCTGGGGGAACGTAGGCCTCGATTTTTTCTCTGCCTCCACTCTGCCTGCTTCTATCCACCTGTCAGGCCCCAGGCCTGCTTGGCTATACCACACAAAATCAGCCGGAAGAAATTCCAGTCTTCCCTTGTTACTGGCCAGGTGCTTAGGGCCTAGCCTTAGTCTCCTTGAGGGTAGAGGGGTCTCCAGGTGGCTGCTGACCCTCCTGCCCCATCCAAGGGAACAGCAGCAGCTGCAGCAACTTCAGGACCTCGGAGACAAGGAGGACTGGAGCGATGGCCCTGGGAATGATGCCAACCACAAGCTCAAGTCATATAACTTGTCAACACTTTACCCCTATGGGGACCCTGAGGTGTTGGACTATGATACTGTGAGTCAGGCCACAGCCTGGACGGTGGGCAACCTGGGGGCGGGGGCATGCTCTTTCTGCTGGGCCTCTGTGTATACTACACAGGTTCAAGGTCACTCCCTTACTTGGGGCCTGGGCCATCCAACAGGCCGAGGTGGACATTCTGGGAGTGGACGGGATCCTGTACAAGGGCCGAATGAACACCCAGGACGGGGCACAGCCACTGGCCAGTGTGGAGAAGGAGCCGGCTGGTGAGAAGTGTCAGGCTTTCCTGGGCACTCCTGCCTAGTGTCCTAGCTTTGCTGGCCAGCATGAACAGAGGCCCTGGCAAGCAGAGCCCAGAGCTGGCACCATCCCTGACTGGGGGGGTCCTCACACAACCACTTGCAAAAACAAGGTTCTACTGTATGCCAGACACTGCACCCAGTGCCAGGGAGACAAAGGGGAGCAAAAACAATGGTTATGCTCTGGAGTCTCCATATGAGTAGAAGAAGCAGACGACGGAAGGTGAGGCTGAATAACTGACCTGAAGGGAGGGCCCTGGTACTAGGACTGTTTGTGACAAAGTATGCAGGCCTAGCAAGGGATGCTGGCAGTCCCCTGCCAAAGGTGGGATGCTGGGCTTGTGATGGGAGAGTTGTGACAAGGGACGCTGGCCCAAGGAGAGGGACTGGGTACTGCCCTGAGGCCTCTGAAAAGGGACAAAGTGTTCTCTAGATGGAGGGCTCAGGTGGGAGGAGAGCAGTCCAGGTGGGAGGAATAGCAGGTGCAAAGTCTCTGGAGTGGATATGAGCCAGGCACAGGCAGGCACTCAGAAAGGTGAGTCCACCTGAGGTGCAGAGACTGAGGTGGGGTTGGGCGTGATGAAGAGGACACTTGGACAGACCATGGTGGCTGTGTCCTAATGTCGAGGGCAGGCTAGGGTTGGGCTGGAGGAGAGTCTCTCACCCGTGTAGAATCAGTCCTCTGGTCGCTGCAGTGTTGAGGCCCTGGCTCCAGATGGCTTCTACTGGGGATCCCACCATTCAGTTCCAGCACTGGGCCAGCAAGACCAAAAGGGGCACCTTCCTGGGCTGGTGACTGCATCACTCCAGTCCCTGCCTTCATCTTTGCACAGCTTGCTCACTGTGTATTCTCCTCTCTATCTCTTGTAAGGATACATGTCATTGTACTTAAGGCCCAACTTAACCCAGTATGCTCTCATCTCAAGATCCTTTGCTTAATTACATCCACAAAGATCTTTTCTCCAAAACAGGTTACATTCACAAGTTCCAGGGGACATCTTTTTGGGGGCCATCCTTCAATCCAGTATAGGTCTCCCCCTGCTCCAGGAGGGTGAGACAACCACCTTAAACCCCACATACCCTCTGGGGCAAGGCTGTGGCCTGCAATGTTAATGCTCCTTTCTGGGTGCCTGGCAGTGGATGCTGTTGGGAGGGGACTCAGCCTGGGCTTCAGGGATCAATCACCAGGCAGGATAACAACGACATGACTAACATTTAATGTCTGACTTCTTTTTTTATAATCATATTTTATTGTTTATGCTATTACATTTGTCCCAGTTTTTCCCCCTTTGACTCTCTCCACCCAGCCTACCCCACCACTCCCTCAGGCAATCCCTACAACATTGTCCTTGTCCATGGGTCATGCATACATGTCCTTTGGCTACTCTATTCCCTATGCTGTATTTTACCTCCCCCCCCCATAGCTATTCTGTAACTACCAATTTGTACTTTTTAATCCTTGTACCCTTTCCCCCGTCCTCCCCAACTCCCCTCCCTCCTGGAAACAATCAAAACATTCTCGGTATCTATGATTCTGTTTCTGTTCTGCTTGTTTATTTATTTTGGTTTTTAGATTTAATTATTGATGGATATGTATTCATTGCCATTTTATTGTTCCTGGTGTTCTTCTTCTCCTTCTTCTCCTTAAAGAAGACCTTTAACATTTCATATAACACTCGTTTGGTGCTGATGAACTCCTTTAGCTTTTTCTTGTCTGGGAAGCTCTTCATCTGTCCTTTGATTCTAAATGACAGCTTTGCTGCATTGAGTAATCTTGATTGTAGGTCCTTGCTTTTCATCACTTTGAATATTGCTTGTCAATCTCTTCTGGCTTGCAAAGTTTCTTTTGAGAAATCAGCTGACAGTCTTACGGGGACTCCCTTCTAGGTAACTAGCTACTTTTCTCTTGTTGCTTTTAAGATTCTCCTTGTCTTTAACCTTTGGCATTTTAATTATGATGTGTATTGGAGTGGAACTCTCTGTGTTCCTTGACTTGTATGTCTATTTCCTTCACCAAATTAGGGAAGTCATTATTTCTTCAAATAGGTTTCCAAATTATTTTTCTCTTTTCCTTCTGGCACCCCTATGATGTGAATGTTGGAACACTTGAAGTTGTCCCAGAGGCTCCTTACACTATCCTCATTTTTCTGGATTCCTTTTTTCTTCTTGCTGTTCTGATTGCTTGTGTTTTTTTTTTTTTTTTTTTTTTTTTTTTTTTTTTTTTTTTTTTTTTTTTTTTTTTTTTTTTTTTTTTTTT
>PVKU01015903.1:0-16515 GCA_004027475.1 Anoura caudifer | reverse complement strand
CCTGAACCAACCAATAACAGCAGATGAAATAGAAGCAGTAATCAAAAAACTCCCAGCACACAAAAGCCCAGGACCAGATGGCTTCACAGGAGAATTTTCCAAAGCATTTAAGAAAGAGCTAACCCCTATCCTTCACAAACTTTTCAAAAAAATCCAAAATGATGGAAGACTCCCAAACTCTTTTTATGAAGCCAGCATCATCCTAATCCCCAAACCAGATAAAGACATAACAAGGAAAGAAAACTTCAGGCCCATATTGCTGATGAACATAGATGCTAAAATCCTCAACAAAATATTGGCAAACCACATCCAACAATACATTAAAAAGATCATACATCATGACCAAGTGGGATTCATCCCAGGGATGCAAGGATGGTTCAACATATGCAAATCAGTAAGTGTAATACATCACATAAACAAAAGCAAAGACAAAAATCACATGATTATATCAATAGATGCAGAAAACGCATTTGATAAGGTACAGCACCCGTTTATGATAAAAACACTCAGCAAAGTGGGAATTGAGGGAGCATTCCTCAACATAATAAAGGCCATATATGAGACACCTACAGCCAACATCATACTCAATGGGCAAAAACTAAAATCTCTTCCACTAAGATCAGGAACAAGACAAGGTTGTCCACTTTCACCACTTCTATTCAATATAGTATTGGAAGTCTTAGCCACAGTAATTAGACAAGAAAAAGAAATAAAAGGCATCCAAATCGGAAAGGAGGAAACAAAACTATCCTTATTTGCAGATGACATGATGGTGTACATAGAAAATCCTATAGACTAGGCCAAAAAGCTGCTCAAACTAGTAAATGAATTTGGCCAAACAGCAGGATACAAAGTCAACATCCAGAAATCAAAGGCATTTTTGTATACCAACAATGAAACAGCAGAAGCAGAAATCAAGAAAAAATTCCCATTCGATATAACAAAAAGAAAAATAAAATACCTAGGAATAAACCTAACCAAAGAGGTAAAGGACCTGTACGAAGAAAACTACACAACACTGAAGAAAGAAATCAAGGAAGACACAAACAAATGGAAACATATACCGTGTTCATGGATCGGAAGAATTAACATCATCAAAATGTCCATATTACCCAAAGCAATTTACAGATTCAGTGCAATACCTATTAAATTACCAATGGCATATTTCACAGACATAGAACAAACACTTCAATAATTTATACGGAATCATAAACGACCTCGAATAGCTGCAGCAATTTTGAGAAAGAAGAGCCAAGTAGGAGGGATTACAATACCTGACACCAAACTGTATTACAAGGACACTGTTATCAAAACAGCCTGGTATTGGCACAAAAACAGGCACATGGACCAGTGGAATAGAATAGAGAGCCCAGAAGTAAACCCAATTCTCTATGGTCAATTAATATTTGACAAAGGAGGCAGCAACATAAAATGGAGTAAAAGTGGCCTCTTTAACAAGTGGTGTTAGGAGAAATGGACAGCTACATTAAAAAAAATGAAACTTGAACACCAACTTACACCATGCACAAAAATAAATTCAAGGTGGATAAAAGATTTAAATATAAACCATGACACCATTAAAGTCTTAGAGGGGAACGTAGGCAGGAAAATCTCAGACATTTCATGCAGCAACATTTTTACTGATATGTCCCCTAAAGCAAGGGACATAAAGGAAAGAATAAACAAATGGGATCTCATCAAAATAAAAAGCTTCTGCACAGCTAAAGAAAACTGTATTAAAATAAAAAGAGAACCAACTGTATGGGAAAACATATTTGCCAATGATACCTCAGACAAGGGTTTAATCTCCAAAATATATAAAGAACTTACAGGACTCCACTCTAAGAAGACAAGCAACCCAATTAAAAAATGGGCAAAAGACTTGAACAGACACTCTCCAAGGAGGACATACAGAAGATCCAGAAACACATGAAAAGATGCTCGATATCACTAGCTATCAGAGAGATGCAAATTAAAACCACAATGAGATACCACCTCACACCAGTCAGAATGGCCACCATAAACAAAGCAACAAACAAGTGTTGGAGAGGTTGTGGAGGAAAGGGGACCCTAGTACACTGTTGGTGGGACTGCAGACTGGTACAACCACTATGGAAAGCAGTATGGAATTTTCTAAGAAAACTAAAAATGGACATACCTTTTAACCCAGCAATTCCACTACTAGGATTATATCCTAGAAACCCTGAAACACCAATCCAAAATAACCTATGCACCCCAATGTTCATAGCAGCACAATTTACAATAGCCAAGTGTTGGAAGCAACCTAGGTGCCCATCAGTAAATGAATGGATCAAGAAACTATGGTACATTTACACAATGGAATTCTATGCATCAGAAAGAAAGCAGCTCCTACGCTTAGCGACAGCATGGATGGAACTGGAGAGCATTATGCTAAGTGAAATAAGCCAGGAGGTGAAAGACAAATAACATGTGATCTCACCTTTCACAGGATCCTAATTAACAGAACAAACAAACAAGCATAATATAACCAAAGACACTGAAATTGAGAACAAGAGAGGAGAGGGATAGGAATATCTAGGGAAAAGGGGAAGTGGTTAGAGCAACAAGTATGAAAGACACATGGACAAAAGCTAGGGGGGGATGGAAATGGGAGGGAGGTGGGGAGGGCTGGGGCGGTGGGCTGGGATGGGCGTAGAAGACAGAAAACTGTATAAGAACAACAATTAAAATAAAATTAAAAAAATAAAAAAGAAGTAAACAACTTGACTTATGAAGTAAAATAAGTCCAGAGAGCAACCTTTCAAGGTGAACATTCCAACATCACTCTCACCTTAATAAATTATTTCAAAGAAAGCACAGCAGTGAAATGTTTTCCGGCTAAAGATTATATGTTTCTCTATACTCATGTCCTGTTAAAATAAGAATTTTGTATGTAAAATTTTATATACAAGGCTCTTTGATTACATAACTTGTCCAGGACTCCCTAAATGATTATGGTCTCGATATGGTTGCTAGTGTCCTATGCACATTGATAACCTTATCATAACAAGTTTGTTGAGGTATTATTTACATACCATAAAATGTATTCATTTTACATGTATAAGTAAATAATTTTTAATAAATTTATGCTTATGCAACCATCCCCAAAATCTAAGTTAGAACATTTTCATGACCCCTAAAGAAGCCATATACCAGTTAGCAGTCACTACCGATTTGTCCCCCTTCCCCCAGCCTCACTCCTCAGGAAACCATTAATGTATTTCCTACTTCTATACCTTCACCTCTTCTGGACATTTCATATAAATGGGTTCATATAATATGTGCTCTCTCATGACTGGTTTCTTTTACTTAGCATGATGTTTCAAGGTTCATCTGTGTTGTAGCATGTATCAGTACTTCATTTTTTCTGATTGATGAATAATATTCCATCATAAAGATACACAGTGTTATAATTATCTATTTACCACTTGATGGCAATTTAGGTTGTTTCCTCACTTATGGCTGTTAGAATAATGCTGCTATGAACATCCACATAGAAACTTTTGTGTGGATATATATTTTCATTTCTCTTGGGGATGTAGCTATCTCTGGAATTGCTGGCTCCTATGGTAAGGCTATGTTTAGCATTTTAAGAAACTGCCAAACTGGTTTTAAGAAATGACTGTCTCATTTGGAGTCCTACCTGCAATGTATGAAGTTCCCAGTTCTCCACATCCTTGACATGTGTTAGTCTTTTGAAATTTTCTATTTTAGTAGATGTGAAGTGATGTCATATATATATGGATGGATTATTTTATATGTATAAAATAATTACTTTTAAAATTAAGAGAAGAATGAAGTATATACCCATAACCTTTCATGACTAAGCTAGTCCAGTCTCCTCTCCTACAGTAACCTTCAGTTCATCAAAACTGTGATCAAAATAAGAACATTTATTTAAATAATGGTATTGTCCCACTATCAAGGAGGCCAATTCAGGAGTAAAACATGTACATGCTGTCACCTAAGTCAAGTCATCTTTAAAATATTCTGGGACACATTTCAGTGCTGAGTTTGGTGTACCAAAAGCCATGAACAATTGCAAGATAAAAAAACTCCAAGATTTAGGTACAATATTTCTTCTTTCCCACTGAGAAGTCAAATGAAAAGTGAAAAAATATTAACAAACTTTGTCCCTATTTTTTACAGGCAAAGTGTATTCCTAATAAGTAATGGAAGAGAAGCAAGTGCGCTGTTTTCTCACTGGCCCTTCCCTGTATTTTCTGGATTCATATGTTTCCCTGAGGCTTCTTCCTGAGGGTGTTGCTTTTTCATTCAGGCAAACTTAGTCTATAGCTATCATTGTTTGGTATGCAGCCAAACTAGAAGAATTGGGAATTTCAAGTATGATTTTCTTAATATAGTATTCCATAATCTCCAAGTATGTGAATTTCCATATACTTTCTACATCATGGATCCCTGAATTTCTATATTGTTTGACTATAGACAGCTTGTGCCAAACTTGAAGTTAATTAGTATTTCTTGCCAATTTGAGATTCAGGGACTTGGGAGGAGCAGGTTAGGGCAGTTTGTATCTCTAATGGGTATTTTTCCAGATCAGATCTTTTGTGTGTGTATGCATGTGTGTGTGTGTGTATTTGTACATATATATTTGTGTGTATGAAATGTATATAAATGTGTCTATATATCCATTTAATTAATGGGTTCATATTAAATGTTACACTGAACAACTAGCTTAGTCCTCTATTGTTGGACATTTAGAACATACACACACATCATATCAAATCATACTCATAAGCTAAAATTATAGAGGAATCAAAAAGTAAAGCAATTTTTATTTCAATGCATAATGCCAAATAACCCTCCCCAAAAGATACATTTCCACCTTCTGTGTATAGAAGAACCTATTTTTCCATACTCTCATTAAATGTGAGCTTTATCAAACTTATTCTGTGTTGATTTGGTGTCATTCTGTGTATTTATGTTGCATGGGACTCATTTTGCCAATCTATATCAAGATCACTATTTTGTTGATCAGTGATAAGAGGCAAAAAAGACTCATTTATGTTTCATCCCTCTTAGATCAGCCACTTTTTGGAGAGTAAGATACTCATCCAAAGCCCCAGAGCTCTCAAGAGTTGGTCAAGGGGGAAGGTGGACTTGGACATGATTAGCAATTACGATTCTCATAATCCAGCCTCTCTTCAGTAGGGAAAACTACTGCCTCTTCTTCTTCATGACAGGCTACAGAGCAGGGGGTGCTCACCACCTGGGCCATTTTCAGGCTCCCTCATAGGTAAAGATACCCTATATCAGCCTTGCCATCTGGATGGAGGCAGACATGGCATTTGTTCTCATCATCATGGCAGGTAAGACTATCTTTCTGTTGGTACCATGACTAAAAACATTGGTGATATGTTCAGCTTCCCTGCTATCAGCCTGACTTCTTACAAAAGAGTGACTGACTCTGAGATTAAATATGAACCCAGGAAGATACAAGCTTCTTTAAAGTACCACAGACAGGAGAAGAACATGACATCATCCTTTTGTCTATTATTATACCCAGTTTAGTGAGAGCCAAACCTGTGTTTATATTGGAGAGTATTTTAATCAGTCACTCTCCAATTTTATTTTGTCAAATGTGGCCTCATCCTTGTGACATTCTTTGAGGAAATGTGAGCTCATACAATGAAGGGATCCTGCTTCTTTGAGGATCAACCCTGAGCTCAGCTCCATAGGTTCAGATGCACTTGATTCTTTGAAGAATAGCTCACTGGCTATGTGACCTTGGGCAAGTCACTTCACATCTCTGAGCATCAGAATTCTACTTTATCAAATAGACAAAACATTGCCTCCTTCTCAGAGTACTATATATAATAAATGAGATAATGTGTGCAGAGCACTTGGACAGACAATTTGAAGCACACAATAAAAACTTTACGATGTTCTGCTCTCTTCTCTTCCTACCCATTGTGAAGGGAGCCCACATTCAGGGGAAGAATATGAAGCTACTCATGTGGCTCAAGGGAACTGGCAGAGATTTCTTGACTCCAGTTTTAAGAACTATTTGGCAGTAATGGTGTTTTGGTTGGTGAAAGTGAAGGTGTAGTGTGTGTGTGCATGTGTGTAACAGATAAAAAAAGATTTTAAAAGGATCTTTGAGAAAAAACAAAACATTTCTATATTTTTACTTTACTTTAAAAAATAGAGGCTTTCAGGTTCCAGAAAACATAAACCCAAAACTGATCCCTTGTGAGAGAAAGCAGAGCAGATACCCAAGATCTTAAAGATGATAAAGAAACATGATTCCCAGTCTCTGGAGACAGAGCATGGCCTTCAACTCAGGCCAGGTAAGGGTTAGCCAGCAAGGGGGCTGGAGTTAGAGAAGCTCCTCTTTCACCCCAACCATCATTCTGAAATGTCATCCTGATGCTGGAACTCCAAGAAGAAGGAGAGAATGTACCTCAACCTAAGCAGACATTTTGAATTACAAGAGGCATAAGCTTTAAGTAATAGGCCCAGTGCACTGTCAGCAAAAATGGAGCTTGAGAACACGCCAGGGCCTTATACAAGCCAGAGCTGTTCACAGGGTTTGACGGGTATGTGTGAGAGGCAGTGGTGGAGAGGAGATGGTGGGGAGGGGTGAAACAGAACATAAAAACTGGGGAGGGTGAATATAAAACAAATAAGAAAATGTGCTATTTGAGCTTTAGAAGGTGAAAATACAGTAGAGAAGACCAGATTTATATTTATATTGCTCTATCTATCTATCTATCTATCATCTATCTACCTATTATCTATCATCTACCCATCCACCCATTATCCATCTATCTATTACCTATCCATCCATCTAAAAATCTTTCCCCCAAAACTGAGAGAATAAAGTGGTAAGGAAAGGCATCATGATATAAGTCAGAGAAATTCCTAGGATTTGACTTCTGAAATATGTGTCCTAAGGGAAATAGTGAATGTGAAAGTGAATGGGGGAGGGAGGCATAGAAATGGGTGTTTCTGGAGGGGATGAGCCACAGTCACCTGGTGCAAGAGGGAATGAGAGGTGCTGTGTGAATAGTTGTTATGATGTGTGTGAGGGGTGCAGCTTTTCTCAGACAGGATCTCACAGATCAAGGAGGGCTGGCCTATGGGCAAATGTCCAGTGAGAGAGGTAGGTGCCTAATGCAACACATATTCCAAAGGGACCTGTGGTTCTGAGCAAAGCTTGTGGCCCCCTCTGATCTTCTCTCTGGAGGAGCTTCACCCAGGAGAGTCATCCCTGCTTGTTTAAGTCAGTGATGTTCAACTTCCCAACAACACTTTAGTTGCCTGGACACTCACTCCAGGACATTTTTGAGGGATGCAGATGATGCTAATTGGATATAAATTTCTCTGAGAAAAGTGCCCAGAACTTTCTCTTTTTCAATTTATCCTCCAGGGCTCTGCTCCTCTGTAGGGCTAATATGAGTATCCTGGAAACTGAGAATTTGCCATCTTTAGATTAAGAGTTTAGAAAGTGCACATCTTCACAGTCTCCTTTCTCTGAGGAATTTTCTGTGAAAGTATTTATGTGTGATTGACAGCTCTACTATCAATGGCAGTACCAGTGGTGCCAAAGGCTGCAGCTCTGAAATGTGCCGGGATTTTATCCATAAAGCGATGACATGGCTCAATGATCGACAGGTGACTTTCATTTCTAACATTCTCTGCTTTGAGACAGTTCATGCAGAAGCTGGAGAAGCAGCCCTTGGGAACGTCAAAGCTGAGTGTGGTCTTGCTACTGGGGAAAGGAATGAAGACTTAGCAGCAAAATGCTTGTCAATGGCCAGGGACATTGTTCAGTAGAAGCGAGGGAATACATTGGGTAGGAGGGTTGCATTGCTTTTAAAATCCTCAGTTGTTTGGAGAATACATTCATTTTCTGAGGTTGTTGAAACAGAGAATCAACAAACAAGAATTCTGAGAAACCTTTAATAATAGAGATGGACTATTTCACTAACCCACTGGCTGTAAGTCCTAAGTGGTCCCAAATCTTAGGCCAAAAGAGCCTCTGCTGGTTGGATAAATGCACTGAATGCTGGCACCATCCATGCACATTCAGTTATTTATCCATCAGGATGTACATACACACACTATGCTGAAACCATCATACATCTGTCCCCTCTTTTACTGTTAAACCAACCAGCATACTAAAGCTAAATAGAAGCATTCTCACTAAAACCTGTTTACTCTGTGTTCCGTGCTGGCAAAGCTGCTCTGAGTTCTTTCTTAAAAGTATGGTGGCTGATTTCCCCTAAATTCCAAGTGCATATATTTGAAAAATAGAAATACAGAATGTAGGTGAGAGTATATGTTTTTGTGTGTGTAAGAAAACATTACAAAATTTTCAAGTACAAGTTGGTCTTATTATCTAAGCACTTATTACCTATTTATCTACTAAACTTAAAGTTATGTAGAGAAAACAAAGTCATCAGAATATTATTATATAATGAACTAAACAATTATAAAATTAGTACCCACTCAAATTTTCCTCCATGTTTAACTCTTAAGCATCTAAACGTTTAATCCATGCATTCTTAAATGAATTTGATGAAAAGGAAGATTGGTGAACTGTTTTAACTACATGCCAAATCACTGACAAATGAAAATCTGGGACAATTCAGCAGTTAAATTGAAAAAGAGAAAAGAAATATAGAAAGATGACCATGGACAAAATTATAGCTACTTTTACTTTTAGAATCTATACTCACTAAGAACATAATTGACATTTGTATCATAAATTTAGCAATAATATGTAAGATAAAGCAAATTTATTTTATAATTGTTGTCCTACTTTTAAAATAAAGACTCAACCTAAACTGGAGTTGTTGTGTTTTCTTTTTAACTTTTTAAAAAACTATTTACTGTGAAATTTTGGTTCCTTTTCAAGTACCAACTATTGTCTTATAGCAAAAAGCTTCTATAACACATAATTCTTGCAGGAAAGTTATAACAAACAATAACAAAACACAAGGAGTATGACCATCCAGACAATCCACTGACAGTTTGGTTTATAAACTTACATTGTTTCTTCCATGCAAATATGGATGTGTAAATTACATTCTCCTATATCAGTGCTTTTAATCTTTCTAGTTCATATAAGCTATTTTGTTTCCCTAAATATTTTTGCCTATGAAATACTTCCTTTGGTTTTTAGATTTAGAAATAAACTCCATTTGTGCTAGCTTTCTGCTCTTTTCCGGAGAAAGAAACAGATCACAGTGCTATAAATTTTACTTTTTCTAACACCCATTCTGCACATGCACACACACTCCCCCTTATGGAGTGTGAGCAGACAAGACTGCTGTCCCCCTTCCAGGTCAACGTTTCTCAACTCTTTCCATTATTACACCCCTAAGGAGCCTTTCTAGACACTTTTGTCCCTAATTGCTCACTAATGACTTTTAATTCTACAGATAAACTGCATGCCCGTTTACATACCATGGCCCTTGGGAGGGTGTTTCCCTTTTCCACTGCTGCTGCAACAAACTACCACAAACTTCACAGTTAAACTCAAATTTGTCATCGTGCTGTTCTGTAAAACTAGAAATCTGGTGTTACAAAATAGGAGGAGGTAAAGTAAGTCATACGGAATATAGTCAATAATATGGTAATAACTATGTATGGTGCTCAGTGGTTACATGAAATAGTGGGGAGGGTCCCTTTGTAAAGTATGTGACTGACTACTATTCTGCACACCTGAAACTAGTAGGAAATAATGTTGAGCGTAAACTTGAATTGAAAAATAAAATAAAAATAAGTTGACATGCGTCCAGGTGCTGAAATGACAAAGTTGACAGGGCTACATTCTTCTAAGGAAATCTAGGGCAGAGTCTGTTCCAGATTTTAGAGGCCGCCCACACTCCTTTTCCCCTGGTCCCCCTTCTCCATGTTCAAAGCAAACATCGCATCTCTCTGTGAGTTCTTCCACAGTCACATCTTTCTCTCCTGTTTTTAAAAACCCTTGTGATTGCACTGGGCCCACCCCGATGATTCAGGACCATCTTTCCATTTTGAGGTCAGCTAATCAGCAACCTTAATTCCTTTGCCAACTTTAATTCTCCTTTGCCATGCAACGTACTGTGTTTGCAGGTTCTGGGGATTAGGACTTGGACTCCTTTAATGGGACAAGGCTAGGGGCAGAGAAACATCATTCTGCCTCTCAGAGAAAGTCACAAAACACTGTGATACCTAACATCGTCTTGCCCCTAAAGAGCCCATTTTACCCCACGGAGAATGAATGCTCTAGGCCGTCAGTGCTGCCACCACCTCCCTCACGCCCTGTCTGTGGGCTCTCGGGTCAGTGATCAATAAACCTCCCGATTAAAAATTCTTAGTAGGCGATACAAAAATTCTTAATAGGGAATAAAAACTTTTCTAGATACACATGTACATCTTAATGCACAAACATTTTTTAAAATGAAATTTAAAAGAACCATATTTTTTCAATATAGAAAAACTCACCATTGACCTAATCCATCATTACCCATATTACAAGTCTTTTATTTATCCAGCAAGCCTAAGAAGCACATAACAGTATCAAGTAAAGATTTCTCTATGTTATCATTGAAATACTAGATATCAAAATTTAGAGAGGGAAGAAGTGATAATTAAAAGTTTTTCTAGATTGAGCAGTGTTTTTGTCTCTTGAAACCACTTTTGCTATGAATAAGCTATCTCTGGAAGTGCTTCTGAAATATGGAATATAGAAGCCACAGTTAAAAATGCGTCTGCATCTCCTGGTGTCTCCAGGGAAATGATCAAACTCATGGCTTCTGTTTTGACTGCAGTGTTGCTGCGGAAGCAGCAAGATGCCTGACGTTTTAGACTGGGAGGCTTTGCCCACTGAAGTCTTTCTCTTTAAAAATAAAAAATAAAAAAGCCTTGGGCCTAATCATCAGCTTTCTGTTCTCTCTGTTACATCAATTAGTGGTACCTGAAAATCCAATTTGATTTAATCTTCTTAAATGGAAACCTAGAAGAACCTCTTCTTTTTCAAAGGAAATCCACCTAAAAAACTGTCAAAGATGATTGCACCCTTGGCTTCAGGATGGCAGACACAAACTCACGGTCATGCTGTCAAATGAGACAATTTAAATGAGAAAATTTAAAGATATTTATATCTAGATAGATAATGACTTGGGAAAGAAGGCAGCAACTTATGCATTGAAAATGCAATTACGTGTGCTAGCTGGCAAATTCTCTCAGAGATGAAGCTTCTACATTTTTTGTCTCCGGCATTGTAAATTCAAAGGATTTGGTGATTCCCTACCCCCATTTCCAATGACATTACGAAGAATCCACCACTTTTAAATAAGAATACAATTCTTAATTAAGTTGTGCAATAGATCAAGTTTTCAATAAGCTTGACTTATCAGCCCTCTTAAGCCCAACCTTATATGTATTTGACACAGAGCCCTACCTAGACTGTATAATGCTGTGGGTACCAGGAAATTCCTTCTTCTGTCTTAATTGGGCCCACAGACCACCTCCAAAATAAACAAGCCTTTCCTTATCCCTTAAAGAATAATTTCTGCTTTCTGAACTAATAAGTAGCTGACTGGCTCAAATAGAAATTGTCCCCAGATCCAACTATCAGAATGCTTCCTGCAATCTACATCACCAGCCCCTAGACTTGTGCCTAGCACATGCTGCTCAGTGTATATTCTTTATTGAGCAAACATTCAATGGTCATCTCCTATGCAGACAAAGCAGGGATGGACGACTGAGATACGAGAGAGCCACTGTACAAATAGTGACATTTGAAGGAATGAAAAGATAAGGTATGGAGATGATGGGAGACGGATGACTGAATCAGAAATCAGATAACCTGGGTTCAAGTCCACTGGAACTTTATGTAATGCTTTTATTTTGTCTCTCTCTCTCTCTTTTTCCTCCCCCACCAGTAGTCTTACCTGTAAAAATGGAATGAATAACATTTGCCACACCAAATCATTGCAAATATTTAAAATGATAATGTATATGAAAGCGCTTATCATGGCACCTAGCAAATAGAGGGAAATCAAAATGTGTTTGCTTAGCAAAGGAACAAACCAACCAGCCAGCATGAAAATACCAGTTGAAACAGTGACTTCGTTATAGGCCCTTTGTAATGTCCCTTTATTGTAAGGGACTGCTTAGAGTATTCCTGTGGGGGGAGGAGGGAGAAATACTTGAGGTTGAATTATGTCTTACTGTTGTTGTTTTTTCACTGTCAGTAAAGAAAGATCTCAATTATTTTGTAGACTTTGGTTGAATTGATTTGGAATTCCACTGTAGCACATTCAGAAATGGAAAACATTCTGTAAATGAGTAACTGTTAGTCCTTATTTTAAAAAGGGAAATGATTCAAATATACCTAAGTTTTTCACAGCAGGCTCCAGTTCTTTGTAAGCCTGAATAATGAAATAAAAATATGGTAAGTTTTTTTTTCGGTTTTATTTATTTATGTTTAGAGAGGGGAAGGTAGTGAGAAAAACTTCAATGTGTGGTTGCCTCTCACATGCCCCCTACTGGGGACCTGTCAAGTAATCCAGACATGTGCCCTGACTGGGAATCAAACCGGAGACCCTTTGGTTTGCAGGCCGGCACTCAACCCGCTGAGCCATGCCAGCCAGGGCAGATATGGTCAGATCTTTTAAGGAGCTCTTTGAAAGTAACCTGAATTATTCATACTTATAAGTACATAATTCTCCCTTCTGAGTATCAAGCATGTTAGTTGCCCCAACAGCAGTGGGGCTAGAAGGAAAAGTTACCTGGTGTTTGGAAGAATTAAGGCTGATGGTGCAGAATGTTAACCTCGTAGAAATGTTGGTCTCTGGCATGCTGGTAAAGATGAAATGACTACGTGAGAAAAAATGATAGCTGAATCCCAGTAATAAAGAGGAGAAAAGTTAAAACACAAATATTCCAAATTTCAAAACAGTATTAGAATGTGGGACCTTAGGTTGGGTTTTTCTAAAACATTGCAAGCATTTACCAAATTTTTGAGGGTGTGGGCATATAGAGAATTAAGGATCAAGTAGGGTAGGGAGTGAGGCAGCGAAGGAGTAAAAGTGTCAAATGTGAAGGCAAATAGAAGCAAGAGCATACAAATGGAACATTCACCGCATTTAAGAATCAAGTGTAGCATCAAAATCACAAAGATTTGAGAACTGAGGCAGTTTGGGCTGCTATAACAGGGTATTGTAGACGTGGTGGTTTAAACACACATTTATTGGTCATCTTTATTTCTCTCTTCTGGGGGCTTGAAGTCTGAGGTTAGAATGCCAATATGGTCAGATTCTTGGTGAGAACACTCTTCCTGGTTTACTTTTTATTTTTAATTTTTATTGTTGTTAGTTACACTTCTCCCGCCTTTTTCCCATTGCTCTCTCCTACCCAGTCCCCCTCCACTCCCACGGTCAATTCCCCCCACCACTGTCCATGCCCACGAGTCCTCTATTTGTGTTCTTTGGTTTATTGGTAACATTTCCCTCTGTGTCATCAGACAGCAGAAAGAAAGCTCATCACTCTGTTTCTTCTTATGAGGGCACTAATCCCATTCGCGAGGACTCCACCTGCATGACCTCTCAAATGCCCCACCTCCCATGCCATGTCACTGGGGATTAGGGCCACAGCATATGAGTTCTGGGGTGACACAAATGTTCAGTCCATAGCAAGTAACTATCAAGATGAAGAATCCTTGTTTCATCCTTAGTTTCTGGGACTTCCTGAGGTGGTAGTGAAATATATTAAGTGTGTGAAATGGATGATCATTTAAACAGACTCTGGTAACAATTTTTCTAGAAAAACCTCAAACTAGTGAGAAGTGGCATCATCTGGACTTGACCCCATAATTTCTGACTTTAAATCCAACACATTTCAAACTTGCATGCGCTTGGGAGAATCAAACAACTAAGTCTGTTGAGAAATAGTTTAAATTCTACATTTATATTTGAAATGATGATCTCCATTGTTGAGACTGGGTGAGTAGAAGCAACTGGTTTCTCATTCCTTTAAAGTAGTTGTCACTTTTGAATGGAAAATCCTTTTTCATTAACAGAACAGATGTAAACTACAAATCACATTTTCATTCCCAGTGTTGTCACAGCTAATGTCTGTCCCACCGCCGTCACTACCTGACCTAACATTTTATTTCAACCATGGTTATTGGTTATGTACAAAGTCTGCTCCAAAGCATTTTTTAATTGTTTTTATTGCTGTTCAATTACAGTTGTCTCAATTTTCCCCACTACTCTCCCCTTCCTACCCACCCCCCACCTCCCACATTCAATCCTCCCCACCCCCCATTGTCTTGTCCATGGGTCCTTTACACATGTTCCTTGACTTGACCCTTCCCCTTCTATCCCCATTATCCTCCTCCCCTCTCCCCTCTCTCTGGTCACTGTCAGTTTGTTCTGTATTTCAATGTCTCTGAACATTTTTATATATTTTGTTATATTTTGCTTGCTTGTTTGTTTTGTTGATTAGGTTCCACTTATAGGTGAGATCACATGGTATTTGTCCCTCACCGCCTGGCTTACTTCACTTAGCACAATGCTCTCCAGTTCCATCCATGCTGTTGCGAAGGGCAGGAGCTCCTTCTTTGTGTTTCACATCTCAGCGTTCTACAGAAGGAAGCCTCCTTTCCGAATCATCTAGTGTCAACTCCTTCTGCTACCTTTTGCAGCTCAGAACATAAGGGTTTCAAAGTTTATGCCTTTGACATGAATTTAACAATTAATTTCTGAAGTACTAACTGTTGCATATTCTCATTTTTAGTAGTAACTTCTTTTAGAAGATACAAATCTCAGTAAGTGTTGTTTCAAATGGTCTAGCTGTCTGATCATGACTGACTGAAATGGAGGGTCCAGTGTTAAGTGGACATTTTGTTATTTTATTGGAAGTAATTTGAAAATACCTTAGAAATCCCTTTACATAAACTGCAGGAAGTGTCTATTGGAAAAGATAGCATGCGCACACTCATTTTCTGTCTTTACACAGCCGATTGATAGTTTCTTAGAGCAGTGTCTGAGTGCGCGTGCATGCATGCGTACACACATAGATCGAGATAATGATTCATGTTAGGAATGTGTTTCTTCATTGTTTTCTGACATTGACAATAGGATAAGACTTACAGAATTTTCATGTCATATATTTTTATATTATTTATCTTGATGAAATTTTAATTTCTGATTTTATTACATTTATATGGAAGAGTTTTATGCTCTTAGAGTTTTAAAGTTACTTTACATCCTGACAGGTTCTCTGGCTTTTATGCTAGGGTGTAGTATATGATACTATACCCTATGATAGCTATATATGCATTTAAAATTATACCAATGAAACTGTTATGTTACAAATGGACTTTTCTGAGTAGAACAATATAAAATGCATGGCATCTGTTATATGAGCTGTCAGAACTATCTCAACTTGTTAATATTAACAAACAGTAACTTTTTAAAAAACAAATAAAGCATAAGGGAAAAATCAAGAAAAATCATTAATTACGTCTAATGGTATTATAAAAGCATAAACTTTGTTTTGAACTGTAATACAAAGGAAGGATGCCTTCAAAAAATGGAATTATCTTCTGGAGGGCAGGCCCTGCTAGGTGAGTGTTCTAGGAGCCCACCTGTATCAGTGCACCAGCTGGCATTGTTGTGAGAGGCTGTGTTTGGCTTCAGTGAATTTTTTTTGAAGACTCTTTCAACACATTTGTCCATTTCATGATGGGTGATTTACGAGTGCACCTGCCCAGCCTATGATGAGTGTTCAGCAGTTATTGACCAAAAGTACATGACCCCCATGTCCCACCCTCCCTACGCACCCAGTCTCACCCTGAAAGACTTTTTCTGTTTCCCTGGTTGGAAAAATTCCTCAAAGGGAAAAGTTTTGCTAATGTAGAAAAGGTGAAACAAAAAATGGCAGAATCAATAAAAGGCATCAAAATTGACAAAATTGATGAAAAACAGCAGAATCAATTAAAGGCATTAAAATTGAGTTCAAAAACTGTTTTGAGCAGTGGAAAAAATTATCAAAAGTTGTAGTGCCTCAAATGATGAGTACTTGAAGGTGACTGAAGTTCAAACATATAAGAATAAATACACAATTTTTATAAATAAATTCTGTTTTTTGGGGTCCCTCCCTTGTATCTACAAAAAAAGAAAAATAATTCTCCCAAAGTACAAAGAGCTTTTATTTAAAGTTTATTACTTTAATTAATCTATTTTGTTCTCTTTTTTGCATTTTTAAAATTTATTTTAATTGTTGTTCTTGTACAGTTTTCTGTCTTTTGCTCCCATTCCAGCCCACCGCCCCAGCCCTCCCCACCCCCCTTCCATTTCCATCCCTGCTAGTTTTTATCCATGTCTCCTTTATACTTGTTACTGTAAACCCTTCCCCTTTCCCCATGAAATTCCCTCCCCTCTCCCCTCTGGTGACTATCAACCCCTTCTCAATTTCAGTGTCTTTGGTTATATTGTGCTTGTTTGTTTGTTCTGTTGATTAGGTTCCTGT
>PVKU01015902.1:0-16516 GCA_004027475.1 Anoura caudifer | reverse complement strand
TAGCCCATCTGCAGGGGGCGGCCCATACAGGTGGGGGCTGCCCATCCCTGGTGAGAGAGGCTGTGCATCCAGGTGGGGGCTGTGCAGCCAGGTGGGGGCTGCAGCTCCTCTCTGCGCCATTCTCACTCTGGGATCCAGGCTGAGGGAGGGCCCCTGACCTGGGACTTTGCTAGTCCTTGTGACAGAGGGAAAGGGGACACGGATGAGTTGTGTGACAGCTCTTGAAACTCCAGTTCAGTAGTGGCTGATGCAGTTCTGCTCACGATTTCTTGGTCAAAGTAAGTCACGCAAGGGCGCCTGGATTCGGTCGGTGGGGTGCGTGCCGCCCCGCTTGTCTTCCACGTCTCCGCTCTGTCAACAGTTAGAGAGCTCTGGAGCCGAGGACCCCCCTCCAGCTGATGTTCTCGCGGCCTTGCGTGGAGTTGACCCAGCTCCCTCCTCCCTTCGGTGCCGGCACCCTATGAAGGCACCTGATGTGTCCGTTCACATTTGGAGGGCCCTCCGCACCCTGCCGTGGAAGGTTCCAACGATGTCATCTCCCATGCTGGAACTCTTCCCTCGTTCTCACCCCTTATTGTTCATTAATTTCTCACTTCAGGCCTCACCTTAAATATTGCTTCCTCTGAGAAGCCCTCCCGGACTCCCAGAGAGTTAAGTCCTCTGATCATTTAGTGGCATATCTCCCTGTAAGTCTCCCCCAAACTCATCACACCTTTCGCTTGGCCGATGCCCATCATTTTGGCTGGACAGACTAGTCCCCAAGGACAGGCACAGTCCCCACTGTGCTCGGTGCCGCACACAGATCCTAGTAGGAGGCATTGCAATCAAAGGTGCTCAGTAAATTTCGATTGAATGGTTTAATGGTGAAAACATAATTCTTTCCCACGGGGTATGATTTTCCTGTGGAGGTTTTCTTTTTTCTTTTTTTCCTCCCTTCCTTCCTTCCTTCCTTCCTTCCTTCCTTCCTTCCTTCCTTCCTTCCTTCCTTCCTTCTTTCCTTCCTTCCTTCCTTCCTTTTTACTAAAAGCAGCTACTTCAAATTTCTGTCCCCAAGTCCTTATGTCACCTTAAGTTTGGTTGTTGGTCTATGTATTTACATCCTCTAAATCAGAAATCACACAGACCTTTCAAGAGGGAAAACACACTGTGTGCACACACACACACATACACACACACACACACTCTCGAGTCTCTTCCAGGTTTCTACCTTTTACTGGATGTGAAAGCCCCTCTGCCTTTGTTTTACGAATCAGACCCTTCTGTTTTATCATCGGCACTATTTGCACTTACTGCAAAGCCGAATTATGACCGTAGATTCTTTTTACATCCATATAGGCCTGGAACATGGGCCCCTGGAGAAAGTCGCTTCCCAGAGCAAGGGCCAGTAAACCGGGCACATGCGTCCACGCCACGGTCCTCCCGGAGTGAGCCACTTGGGTTCTTGCACATTGTCATCCCTCACCTTAACAAGCGCACCCAAAGAAAGTCCTCTGGTTTCTATGGCTTGTTAGGTCTATCATCTTTTTAATTAATAGTGTTTTTACGAAGCCGTCTGAACTGTGTCATTTCCATTATCAGAAACGCATCGCCATTAATGAATAATTCTCATTTCTGATCCCTGGTATCATGCTAGTTGATCTCCTGTTTGCATGCCTTCGAATGATAGCATCGTTTTCTGCCCACGATCAAATTTAATTTGGACTCTGATTATATTATGCTGTTGCGACTGAAGTGTCAATTTTTGTCAGGCAATTAGGAGCTATAACCTGTGAAGTTAAGTTTGATAGGCATCGTAATTGGATTGTTACAGTAATAGCCTGGAACGTTCCTTTCCCTCCTGCCTCTTTGATTCTTTATGCATACTCGAGCCGTGAGAACAAAGACACTGGGTGATTACACAACCCGAGGAAGTTTGAGACAAGCTTGCAAGTGGAAGTTTCCGCAGTGGAGTGTGCTTCCGTCTAACGCAAAGTGTGGCACGTTGAAAGTTTGTGGGCTTTAGAAAAAAAACGGAACAAAGAGAAAGTGTTACCGAGAGAGCGTTGTGTGAGAGAAGTTAACGGGTCTCGGAAGTTAGCGTCATGATTCCTGATAAGTTGCGAACAAAGAAGAACCTTAGATAGCTTAGAATCACCTGTCTGTCCCTCTCTCCCTCCCTCTCTGTTGGTTACTTTCTTCTCTCTCTCCCTGTTCCTTTTCCCTCCCCCCTTTCTGCCTCCATCTTTCTTTCTTTCTTTCTGAATCTCCCCCCTTTCGTGCAGGCACTGGAGTTGTGATAAAGACAAGCCCTTCATGCTGGAGCAGTTCACGGTGTGAGGGTGGGGAGAGGGGACAGATCGTGACAGAATGAAGTGCACAGGCCCTTAGAGAGAGCCCTTGGTGCATCTGAGGGGACTGAGTTTTGTAAGAAGGATGGGACTTTGCTGCAATGGCGGTAGGGGATGGGGAGAGGCAGCGGGGCCAATGTAAGCAGCCACCTGGGTGCATCGAAAGCTTTGGCCCCGTTAGAGGGTAGGGCCCATGACACCTGGCTGGGAGAGGTGGGCTGGATAACGCAGGAGAGGCAGCTGGATTTTCTCCTGGAGCCCACGGGTACTTAGAGGCAGGTGCAGGGATCCTGCTCTTTGGAAGGGTGGCCTGGATGACTTCATTAGCATCTCTATCCGTCTTGGTGCCAGGGCTCCCTCGCTCTGGTCCCTCACTGAGCTCTGACTGCTGCTCACAAATGCAGATCTGGGCAAGGAGCAAATGACCTGCTAACAACCTTTCCGTGGGCCACAGTTCCTGGGTGAGGACAGAAGTCCTCAGCGTGCCCTGCGGAAAACTGACCAGATTGGTGATTGCCTCCTCCTCCTCCTCCCTCGTTCTTCCCTCCCTCCCACAAATGCTCACAGAGCTCCCGCTCTCTGCCGAGCACTGCGGCAACCATCGTATCCATAGCAATACACAGACACGGAAGCCCCTGCCCCCATTCCCTTCCTGGGGGGAAGATGGGTAACTAACAAACTGACATTATTCTATTCTGCCAAGGGGTCACGGGGGCCGTGGAGAAAAAGAAAGCAGGGTAAAGAGAACGACGAGTGTGGAGTGTTTTTGGAGAGGAGATGCGTTAGGGGCTTCTCGGACCAGGCAGCGTTCGAGTGGGGTTCGGAAGGAGCCGAGGCAGCAGGCGTGGCTGGGCACAGAGAAGGGCACTCCAGGCTCTGGGAACACGGAGCCCAGACCCGACAGACGCTCTCCTGAGTGTGGTGCAGCAGCAGAGAAGCCAGCCTGGCTGGAGCGGGGAGAAAGAGAGGGCAGGGCGTGAAGGGATGGTGCTGGGAGTGGGTCTCACAGGCTGCTGTAAAGGTTTGGCATTGACCTGGAGGCGGGAGGTTAAGGCTGGTTGGTGTGTGTGAGGGAGAAAATGAGATTCAGGAAAGATGACACCAGGATTTCTGTCTTCAGAGCTCGGAGGGAAAGACTGAACAAGTCTTTGTTGCATTTTATTTTGTTTCAAGGAGGGCCTTTGGGGACCAGAAGTTCTGTTTTATTTACATTAAATTTGAGCTGCTTCTTATGTATCCAGGTCATGGTGTTGGCAAGGCCGCCAGACCTCAGGGTGTGAAGTCTGGGGGGCCGTGGCTTAAAGAGCCACCCCTGAGGATGGTGTCTAAGGGCCCAGTGCTGCAGGAGACCCCCTTGTGCACGACGGCTGAGAAGTAGGCCCGAAGATGTTCAGTGTACTTGGGCATTAAATAAGATAATACAACAAAGTGTTTCCTTAGCAGGGACCGAGGGGCCATGCTAGCTCTTATCATTGTTATTGATTGCTATAGTGGGAGGGGGCAGGATTCTTGCCCCAGGGGCTTGGCCCAGATTTGGTCTCAGCCTCCCTTCCTCTCCCAGCGCCTTGGCAGGTCCCTGGGGATATGCCTACAGAGAAGCTGAATGAGAAGCCCCAGGCCTGTCCTCAAGGGCATCTTCCTGTGGGTCGGCCACTGGAGGCTGTGTTAAGAGTAGGGTCAATTATTCATTCTAGCACCTACTGGGGCAAGGCAGGATCTTGGAAGGCTTCCCAGAGGAGGTGACACAGGAGCGAGGCCTCGCCAAGATAGAAGGGAAGGTACACAGTTAGATTCAGGAGCCTAAGGCAGCAGAGAGGACTGAGGGACAGGGGTGGCTGTCTGAGTTTGCCTGCTTGTCTTAAAGCAGGGGCTGGCAAACCAGCGGTCAAATCCAGCCTGCGGTTTGTGAGCTAAGCGTGATTTTTACAATGAACATTTGCAATTGATTTGAGGATAAGAAACTCTAACTTTAAAGGCTAGTTAAATAAAACTGTATCTCAGAAAAAGAGTTCCATTCTCCTGTGCAGACCTGCATGATAAAAAATTGTACTGAATTCTATTTCTAATTTCATCACTAAAAAATTGAAGAAAAAAATTTTTCCTCTCTCATTATATAAGTACCTGCATGAGATCTTTGATTTTGCCTCCTGGCCTGCAAAGCCCAACGTGTTTATTGTACTCTCTGGCCATTCACAGAAAACATCTGTGGACCTGTCTGAATCCCTGGGAAGAGAAAGAAGCTTTCTCTCACTGCAGGCCTGCTGTGTGCCTAGGGCTGTGTCAGGACTTTCAGATGCACTGTTATGTTTTTGATCTTGACCGTGACTTTGCAAATTTTATAAATGGTGGCGGGGATCTTGATAGGTCAAATGGCTTCTAGAGTGGCCCCAGGGCCCACCCTTGACCTCCACACCCTGTTAGGTTGCCGGCCAGCCAGGCCATTTTTAAGACGCACAGGTAAGAAAGCCATGATCCCTTGCTGTTTCCGCTGATGCTGCTATTCAATTTTTAAAACAGCCCTTCTGTCTACACACCTCTGGGCGTTTCCTGGGTCTCCAGTCTCACTGCTCACTGGGGTGCTGCCCACGCAGGTCCCATCCCCAGTTCTTCCGGAGGCGCTGTCCGGATGGGCATTAGATTTCCTCACTCTCTCCTTCCACCGAGAGCGCGTGGCTGATGGTCAGGGCCCCGGAGGGTCAAAGGTGTAGCCTTTCTCAGCACCAGCACCAGCCATCGAGACCGTCTGCAGTCTGGACCACGCGGGCGCCCGGCCTCTACCAGCTGCGGCCCCTGGTCTGGGGAGGCAGGTCGCCCACCGGCTGCGGGGGGACTCTGTGCTCCACGATGAAAGCCTGTCGTGTGGCTTGCTCAGTGACATAATCAAGGCAGGATAAATTTTAGAAAACTTAATGGAAAAGGCAAAAACACACACATTAAGAAAACAAATCCGAGTTCCTCAGCACGCCTTTGGACGTGGGCCACGGCGTCGATAGTCATCTTTATTAACTCTCTGTCTGCTTGATCTCCGGTGACAATGATCACGGCCAGGCGATCGATACCTCATTAATGGCAGGCCCTGCAGCAGGAATCGCAGGGCGGGTCTCTCCGAGACGCAGTCCCCTCTTTCTAGGTCTCTGCGCTGGGGTGGAGAGAAACGCCGTGTGTGCCTTGAACGAACAGACAGCACCCTCCAGGGCCGGGGAACCTGGTGCTGGAGGCAACTGCTGTTTCTGCAAACCAAATGCCCTCATCCTCCCCGTGCGGGGACCTGGTTAGGTTTCCCATTTCTCTCTGATGTCAGATACGCTTCAACCAGCTGGGGGCAGAATTACATTCTGGAAATTACAGGGGATGAGGGAAAAAAAGTGACTCTTCCGAATACAGTAGTCTTTCGGAGTTTGATCTTCACTATTAATGCGTTATAAAACAACTTAAAAAATCCTATCAGGAGAAGTGATGTTTGAAGCCACGTTATATTTTAAACGTGTCAGGGCAGGGGCGAGTTTATATTTGACAAGCAATTTAAATATTTCAATATATTTTTATATCTTTAAAAAAATTGCCATGATCAAAACCTAGATGAAACTCTTTCATTCGGTGCCTGGGTAGAAAAACATTGAGTTACAAATCTTTCTGACAATGTGGATTCTGGGTGTTACATAACCATTTTTTAATCTTCTGAAATATTTCATTGCCTGGAAAAGCAAATCAAGGGCGGCTATTGTGGGCTTTTAAATTCATTTGTCTTAACACCCTTTCACTTTCTTGTTCTGCTTTGATGGTCCGATTGCTTCTCTACATAAATATAAGCCAGAATTCGCTCTGAGCGTAAGCCTTATCTCTTTCCTCAGTGGCAATATGGGAGGCAGAAGGCTCCTTCCCCCCGCCCCCCATGCTTAAATGAATTTAGTAGTGAGTGGTGTCCACTGTTGCAGAAAAGCCCATTTATTTATTCCTATAATTAGAACAGCATAGGCAACGGAGCCCAGCACTTCCTCATTTCAGGTTCAGATGCAGCAAAGATTTATTGAGCACCTACTATGCGTTGGGCATCCAGCTAGGCATGGCCCCATAAGGAGGGAAAGGACACGTGTCCCTGTCCCTCGCAGCTTGTCCACCTCAGATCAGTTAACCCTGTTTTGTCACCTTCCAGCTGGGAAAGAGCATTCACTTGCCCCTTGATACTCGGGGCAGGAGTGGAGAGTTGGACTCCAGGCCATCTGAGTGTGCTCCTTCTGCACTGGTCCCTGGCGGGGGGTGGGCGTGGGGAGGGAGTGGCGTCAGGCCTCAGTAGGACAGGAACTCGAGGGCTGGAGGCAGCAGCAGGGCGGTGAGCATCATTTCCTCTGCCCCCCATCACTTCCTGGGCTCGCCTCCAGATGGGGAGTGGGGCAGGGCTGTAGAATGTGCTGCACAGGTTTCTGGGTTGTTCTCCATGAGCGTAAGAAACCTCTCCTTGTGGACATTCTCTCTATTCCAAAGTTCCTTTTCCACAGTCTTTCTTTTTCTTCGCACTGTCAACAAAATAGTCCCCAAAGCCAGGGAGGCCCCCTGCTCTCCAGTGCTGTGAAGGGACACTAAGGCCCCCAGAAGGACCCAAACCCCACAAAGTGCCACCTGGGGAAAGGTTCCCCTGGGGCTCCGTAACCCGGAAATGCCCGCCATCGGTTACTGTGGAGCTTGAGGTGGGGAGACGCCCACGCACAGGAAGCCGCGCCATGTAATTGTGGAGTGACGTCCTGGGATGCAGAGATGTTCCACCCGGAGACAGCGCAGGAGGCAGGGGGGCCAGATTTAGCAAAGAAAAATGGAGAGTGCTGGTTAAATTTGAATTCTAGATACACAAGGAAAAATGCGATATTTGGGAGGTAGTGACAGGGCAGAATTATTCATTGCGCATCTGAAATTCACACTGAACTGGGTGGGCCTCCTGCGTTCCACCTGGTGAGCGCACAAGTCGGGGGGAGGGGCTTGCGCGGCTCTCCGGCTTCCTGTCCTAGATGTCCCTCTTGAAGTGCAAAGGGGCCGGGTCACCTACTGCATCAGTTGTTTTTGGTGGTGATGGCAGAATTTATGCCAATCGGAAGGCATGGCTTGCAGGGTGTTATGCCGTCACCCCTGAACCACCTAGACACACAGGGAGCTCCTGATGGGGCTTCTGCTCCCAGACCTGTCCCCAAACCCCATCTTCCAGTTTGCAGTGGCCTAGGCCCCTCACATGGGGACTCTGGAGCCTCAGTGCCTGCAATCCACACGTTTCTAGAGAGTGTCCCTCAGGCCAGGTGACCCCCATCTGTGTCCAACAGCCGGCAAGGCCGCTGGATCGACTTTCTCCCTGGAGCAGACAGAGTCCTTACAAGGCCCTGCCGGTCCATCATCCCTCCGCCTACAAACCCTCTCCAGGAGAGGGTGAGGCCATCACCGGCACCGACTCACCCGTGGGCTCTTCTACCCCCTTCATGCCTCGGTGGAGGCACCCTTCCTCCTAGCAGGGCACTCCGCATCCTGGCCCTCCCGCCCCACCTCTCTCAACCAGCCCAGGGCACGTGGAGACCTCCCATTGGAGCCGAGCCATTGTCACCCCGTGGGACAGTGTCAGAGGTGGCACGTGCGTCTCTCACTAGGCTTCCACCCAGCTCATCACTGCGCACGCTGCGTGGCAGCGGTGGCCAGAGCAGGTGTGCAGGATGGGTTTGTCCAGCGACCGAAAGCAGTGGAGCGAGTGAATGGACCAGTGGAGGAGGGAGCAATGAATGAATGGAGTTGGGGGGAGGCGGGTTTCAGTGACTGGGAAAAACATTTATGATATGTCAGTACCACAACATGAAAAATTCAGGACAATGGCTTTTAGGCAAATTGATAGTATTTATGTTTACAAAGTTACTGAGTAAAAGGAAGCTGCTTATACGCAAAAGCAAGGACAAGTTATTGGGTCCCACATGCACAGGAGGAAAGATGTGAAATTGAACACATACAACAGTCTCCTTTTCCAGGGTGGCTGGGTCAATCAGGTGTAACTGCTGATGACGTGATGTTGACTCATGCAGGGGTGGGGGCCCTGGAGGGTCTCAGTGGTGCCTGTGATTCTTTTCTGTGTTTAGGGTGGAGGCCAAGGGCACAGATCACCATAGCCATGGGAAGGTTGGAGAGGCGGAGTACAGAAATAGCTTTTATTTTTTGACGGCCTGGCCTCACCCATTTTTGTATGAACACTTTTCTCCCTTTGGGGAATATTCTGGAGTTGGAATATACTCCCCAGGAGAGTAGTTCCGGGTGCCCTCCAGCTCTGCTGCCTCCCAAGCTCAGCCCAGGAGGCCCAGATTCTTCTACCAGCAGGGAGGTGCAGCTGGGGACAGGCCCATGACCTCGGCTCGGCCAGTAGGACACGAGTCCCCAGAGGCAGCCTTGTGCCAGTGGTGGCTGCTGGGTGGGCCCTGCGTGGTGGCTGCTGCTGAGTCTCCGTGGTCCGACCTCAGCACAGTCCTTGGCCTCGCATCATGCCTGCCCACTCCCAGTATTCTTCCAAGGAACACCCTGACTTTGTTGGAGAAGGAGCTGCAGTAAGTTTCTGCTCATTTTCATCAAAGACCCAGAGCGACGCCTGGCTGGGCTGGTTAAGCAGCCAGGCAACGCCCACTGCCTCTGGGAACCTCCTATGAGCCCCTGCTCCGAGGTCCTGCTGGTTTCTGGAAATTCCACCCTTCTGTGCAAACAGCCCATGGCTCGGCCCCTCCCCCAGGGCAGCGGGAGGTGCGCACCAAATGCTCGCGTCCCTCCACAATGTGTCTGTGGAAGTGCTGAACTCCAGTGTGAGGCATGAGGAGGTGGGACCTTTGGGAGGCAGTTAGGGTTCGACCGGGTCTTAGGGCGGAGCCACGAGGGTGTGATCAGTGCCCTTGTTCGGCAAGAGGATGAGACATGGGATCTCTTCTCTCTGCTGTGGGAGAGCCCAGAGAAAGGGACGGCCATCAGTGAGCCAGAGAAGGGGTTCTCACGGGACCTGAATCCCCTGGCACCTTGACCTCGGGCTGTCCAATCTCTGGAATGGTGAGAAGTAATTGTCTGTTGTGCATGGCCATCCGGTTTACGGCGTTTTCTTACGACACCCAGACTAGGCCACCCCAGGGGTGACCTTCCAATCCATTTCATGGCTGCAGACCTTGTCCTCAGGTCTCAGAAGTCCTCATCTGTCTCCATCAGAAAGTCCACTGGCCGTCCCAGACGCTTCCTTGTGTCTGTATAACCTACTTAGTGCCCTGGTCCTCCGGGGACCCCCTTGGCTTTGCAGGGCAGGACAGGCTCCCGGTCAGAAGCGTGCCCTGCCGCCGGCCGCTGTGCAGTCCGGGTCCACCTGCTCGTGTGTTCCCAGCCTCGTCACCCTGGCCTTGCTGTTTCTTCTACTGCCCACCTTGTGCATTTCATTTTGGGTTGTCCACTCCTGGCTCTTTTCTAGATGCCCCATGTGCCAGCCGAACTTGACGCCCCCAGCACCAGCCCTGGGGCCTGCCCCCGTGCCCACCTGCGGCACCCACCTCCCCCTGGTGAGCTGTGCTGTCACCCCTTCCAATGGCCAAGATGGGCGACTTTGACCTCCGGGACCACAGGTTCCCATTTCTTATCTCTTCCAAGTGTCAAAAGCAGCGGGACCTTAGAACCAAGCTGCAGATGCCACCCTGAGCCCATGGCTGACAGCAGGGACCAGGGACATGCGTAGGTCAGCACCCTGTTGTCATCTGTAAGTGGGAGCTTCGGGGCAGACCGGGGAGACCCTGGGCAATGGCGCAGGGCTGTGTGACCTTGAACATCGCTCATGCTCATTATTAAAAAAATTAGAACACCAGAAACTTACATCAGAAGACACATCTGAGATCGGGAGCAATAATCGTACAACAGTAAGAAGGGAGTATCGTTTATTGAGGGCCTACCAGGTACTAGGACCCTCAGGCACATGGTCCCGTCTAACCTAACACCATGGTGGTGCCCCCATGTCACCACAACGATGACCCCTCCACCCAGAAAATGCACCGCTGCCTCCACGACGATGTAAACCCAGCGTGGGCTTTGGACGGGCTACATGGAGTGGAGCGAGGGAGCCCAGCCGTGCCCACCTGACTGCGCTTCAGGCCACTCAGTCCCCAAACGGACAGCCAGGAAGTGACGGACTGGTAACTGGTCAAATGATCTTGCTAGGAAGATGGAGGGCTGTGAGGACAGAGGAGAACAAGCCAGCACTAAATAATGTAATTGTAGGTGGGCGAGATTCAGCGGTAAGGCACCTCATGAGCGCACAATTTGTGTTTTGGTTCCTGGCCTATTTATCTCTGATTGTTGAGTATTAATGTGTAGTATGTGGGAAAAAACACCCATCAAGGGGGTTGTGAGGTCGAGGAGAAGGATTGGCCTCCGGGAACCCCCCACCCCCATCCCTGCAGGCCTCCAAGCTCAGCACCTTCGATTCCTTTAAACACCCGGGGTTCACTTTTCTAGGGCTGGCACAGGAATCCCTGCCCTTCGGTGTGAGGATGCTATCTGGAGTCAGAGTTCTCTTGCTGGAAGAGACAGAGGTGGCTACTCTAGGCCCCACCCTGGTTTTTATAGATGAAAAAAAGTTAGCACAGAGGGGCAAAGAGGCTCATGCGACGTCACCCATGGGCTGGGGTCAGAACCAGGACTCTGGTCAGCCTTCCGGCACGTCCCGCTGGGATTTTCATGTCAGAAACCCAAGTGCTGCCCATGTCCACAGTCACTACGGGGCGCTAGAATGGGCTCACGCAGCCCTGGACAAGCCTGAGTCACTTTGGTGACTTTGGGGTCACCGTGCCTCATGGCAACTATGCGTTCGTTCCTCAAGCATCAGCTCACGTGCCGCCTCTCCTCTCCGAGGCTCCTTTCTCTTCCTGTGGCCAACGCCCCCTCATCCCCGGGCCTAGATGGCAGTGTGGCTCTCAGCAGCCCTAACGACTGTTAGCGGAGGGACGGAAAAGTGCAGGGTGAAACTGGGATCTCAGGAAGTTCCCGTGTGGGGCCACACCCCCTTCTCCCGCACGGTGCCGTAAAGGTCAGGTCTGTAACTTTCATATGCAAGCTTCCCACAAGCCATCTGATGCTCCTTCTGCGTTTCCTGAGAAACATTTAAGTCGAGGCGTCTCATTCAGAGTTTGGACTAGGAGAAAGTCTGTCTCCCCTGGCGGGCTGCTGTTGCCCATTGCTTTCGGGCAATCTAAGCTGTGCCGAGTTTCCTGCTTTGCTTTGGCCGCCAGGAAACTCAGAGCCCAGTTCTAAACTGAGTCACAGCACCCGTGCCGAGCCTTGTTAGTTAAAGTCACATTTCCTTATTTCTAATCCTATTTTATTAATTTTATTTCGTGTTGCTTGTTTGAGCTGCTTCAAGAATGTTTTTAAATTGAACGATGCCGGGTATAAATACACCTGATGGGTACATTTTAAAAATAGCCTCGTCGCGGAACAGTGTTCTGCTATTTCAGGGTTCAGGATCTAGGTCACAGATGACATGCGCTTCTGGGGTTTCCTGATTGTCGACAATGGGGAGACTGAGTCTTTGCCTCTGAAGCTGCTTGGCCCCGTCTCTGCCTGTGTGGTGTGGGGTGTGGCGGGAGTGCTGGTCCACGCGGGTATCTGACTGGGCTGCGGGCTCCTGGAGGCGGAGCCAGGCACCCTCCTTCTCACCCCCATGCCCCACGGTGGGGCGCATCCGAATGGACCCTGCCCAGTCTCCACCGCCTTCCAGAGTTCTTTCTTTAACGCTTACGAGAGGCAGGCGGAAAAGGAAGTAAGGTAAAAACCCCAAACACCGGTTATTCTCAGCTCTTACCAACTGTAGCAGAATTGGTTTATCATTTTATTCAAGATTCTTTCCAGTCTGGCCACAGATTAACGTTGTAGTCTCTCTTCTTCTTGCTTCTTTCATCCTCCACATGTCAGTCCTATAAGACTTTTGTCTGGTCTTCAAACACAGAATGCCCTTTCTTTCCACTTCTCACCCAGGCCAACTCCTATTCACCCTTCAAAACCCCAAACAAAAAGACTTCTCTTTCCGAGAAAACTTTATAGTATTTTGTCCCCTTTTTTAGTGCACCCGCACATTCAATGTTTATGCACACTTTTACTGGGACAGCCAGTCCGTTGCATTGTGACGGGGGGCAGTGTTTTATTGAAGGGGTGGCAAAGAGCCTTGAGTTCCAGAACTGCCACTTAGTAGCTGTGACTTTGGGCAAGGCGCTGAATGGCTTGGTGCCTTAGTTTCCTCACCTGAGAAATGGGATAGCACAAGTGTCCCCACCAAGAAAGGCGGCAAAGTAGGTAAAGCCGAGTGCTAGGACTGCACCTGGCATCTGACAAGGTCTGGGTCAACATAGGCTCCATTTTTAACCTTTCGTCTTTCCCTCTGCTCTAGGATGGAGTGTCTGTTCTATTTGTGTTAGATTCTCGTGTCTTTTCTGAAGGTCGCCTGGTGGGGGGTTAGTGAATGATTGTGGAGTGCATAAGGTATGAGAGTTGGGTTATGTGAAGGGTATTTCTTCTCCCAGAGAATTTTCTTTATTTTCGGAAAAGGCCTTCATCCTTTCCTTTCCACAGCAAAGCAAGGCCCCCACCCCACGCCAGGTCCAGGAGAGGCCTCCTTGGAGAGGAAGGAGCTACAGGCCGTCAGGTGGATGACTTCCCCCTCTGTGTCCCCCTTCCCTACCTTGGGGAGCCATGGCGGCACAGGCCTCCCACCCAGGATTCCTTGGAGAGCCGGTTACGAGGGAAATGACCCTCGCACTAGCGAGCGCAGAGACTTACAGTGGAGCTGGGCCCCAGGAGGGCAACAGCAGAGACTCCCTCTAGGACCGCAGGCAGGACAAAGGGGGGCATGGAAATGACCTGGGGTGTTAGCAGCAAGAGGCGCTGGTGGGCTCCCCCCCATGCCACCCCACCCAGTGACCTGGGCTAAAGTTCCACTGGACCTGGGACCTGCAGGAGCCAGGGGCCTGAGGGAGCTCTAACCAAGCAGGGTTAGACTCATCCCCCAAGAGGCCCTGGTCCAATGGTGAGAGGGATGGACCGCTCAGCAGATACCTACAACCACCGTGAAGAATATGCACTCTGCCATGTTCCCGATGAGCGTGCCGCATTCAGGAAGAACACTGGGAACGCGGAGCAGGCAGGTCTGACCTGGTGGACAGCTTCATGGAAGGCTTCCTGGCGGAGGTGGTATTTACCCAGCTCCCTGAAAGAGTGAAGGAGGGTTGGTGTGGTCAGGTCAAAAAGTTTTGAGCCGGTGAATAAAGTAACTTCCAACAAGTGTTCCGAGTGTTTCTCAGCTTCCTACACATGACCTGCTCAGTGAGATTCTGTAAGGCAAGCTTCTGAGCTGGTCTAGCGAGTCAGACACTCTGCGTGTGAGGGGGGCCTCTGTCCGCTGACACCTGGGACGGGCCCAGCTGTGGCTGTGGTTTTAAAATCCATGTGATGCTAATTGTGACACTAGGTTCACAGTGCCTTGTTGTCCGTGAGGCTGTCTCCCACCCTCAGCCACCATCACAATAGCATTAATTTCTCTTAAACATTTTGCAAAACACTGAAAAAAAGAAAAAGGATTTCTTTGAAATGGCATTTTCCACCACTCCCTGCAATCACATCATTAGCATAGAAATTCCTTGGGCTAAAGAATTTCCTTTACATAAGTCAGGATTATAAATTGTGATTTAAAACTATTATGATAAGACGCTCCATAACCCTGCTAAAATTAGTGTTTTGAGATGTCCTAACCGTGTCTATTTTGTCTCTGGAACAGACCTTTTTGGGGAGGGGGGTGGCACCTCAGCGGTGTTGGCAAAGTACAATCGAATTAATCAAAGTATCATAAAGTGTGGGGGAAATGTTGAGCTATAAGAACCGAAAATAAACTAGAGACAACGTAATCATCAAAACTGGCGCTGGTTTTGAGGACATTCGTCGCTATGGAGATGTCAGAGCGCATCCCAGCTTGCACGTTGATGGTGAACTTAAATAAATCTGAGTCCCGGAGAGAAACTGCGAAGTCTCTGGAATCCGAGCTAATCAGAGAAATCGCTGTGATTTGGAGTTACAGCCACATAGTCCTCTGCAGAGAAGAAGCTGAATAATCCAAGTTCTTTCTGTTTGGGGGTTGTTTTTTTTTAAAATTTATTTTCAAGTTCTTTGATTTTGGGAGTCAGGTCCACACTTTCTAACCAGCCCTGTGGACCATCCGCATTCAGGAACCCACTTCCTTTCCAAATTCCCGTGGCCTCGACCTTGTCTGCCCTCAGGTTCATATGGCCTGGCCCACTGCTCCTTCAGGGCCCATCCCCAAAGCACCAACAGGCTTTCACCAAACCCTTGTCCAGGGAGTTGCACCACCCTGTGCCTCCTGGTGTGGGCTCTGGACTCTAATGCCCGGGTTCGATTCCCGGTTCTGACATGTACAGAGAGTCAGTTTCTTGATTTGTAAAGCAGAGACAATAATGAAACCTGCCCTTCGTACCAGTGCCTTCTCCACGCTGGAGGCTCCCGAGTGGTCACCGCGAAGAGTGCGGTCACTGAGCGCGTGGCCACCTCGCCTCTCACGGTCACAGATGTTCATGGGCTCTCTCCCCATGGCAGTGTAGGCGTCTCGTCGGAGGAAAAGATAACTTACTTACTTTGACAAGTAGTAGATGCTCAGTAAACATGCTTAATTAATAAACAGGTGCTTGCTCACGGCAGCGTGTTTGTGTGTGAGCTGAGCGGACGGTTTCTCTCCGTATCACGATGTGTAGCTCTAATTAATCCATCTTTGGTGCTCTTCTGGGAACAAGAAGGCCACTTTGGGACCCTGGGTGTCTGGCACTGAGCTAAGTGATTTCTGCATAATTCTACAAGGTAATAAGTACCGTCATTGCCATCCCTAGGTCCTGGTTCCTTGGCTGGAGTAATACCAGCTGCTGGACCAAAGGGACACCCTTATTTCCTCATGCTCGTTCCCCAACAGTGTGAGGTGGACGTTTCGGTCCGGAAACAGCTTCCTTCACGCAGTGACTCCACCTTTGTCTCCTCTTCCTCTTCCAGTGGTCGGGGAGGGGCTCGCACTGGCAGGGGCACAGCGTACCGAGAAATGATCGCATGGCCCCACCGAGCTGCAGGGTGAAGGAGGGCCCACACGGCCCACTGCTGCCGTCAAGAACTGACACTGCACTCTCTTCCCAACTCCAAGTTCGGTGAGCGATGGCGAGTGGACAGCTTGAAATGGGCCACAGCCCTGGGCAAGTGCTTTGGCTTGCTTTTGGCGGGTGGGTTTACCAGGACACCACTGGCCTCTCCCAGGGACAAGGGTCCAGATGGAAGGGACAACACAGATTTTGTAGGGCAACTGGGCATCTCTGCTAGGTATAACACGACCCCATCATCAGGATGAGGAAACGGAGGTCGGCGTGCCAGCTAACTTCTCCCCGGCTGCACAGCCAGCGAGGGGGACGCGCCAGGAAGCTCCCGCTGCCCTGCCATCTGGCCTCCCAGGCCCAGAGCATCCATCTGCACGATTATTAGCGAGGCTATTTTTAATTTTAGAATGTTGAGGAAAGGAGAATGACTTCTTTTTCTGCAACGAGGTTCAATTAGAACCGAAGCTGTTTTGTTTCCTCTTTCATCGTTATTAAAGATACATTTTTCTTCCTTTAGCCGAGAGGTGTGATGGGAAAGGTGACTGACTAGAATCCCGCAGCTCCGAGCATCGTTCTGTCACTCTTAAGGCACAAACAGTGCTTTTTGTTTTCCCTCTCCCAGAAACTGTGGTGGCTGACTATTTTTTTCCTGAGCATTTTCCTAGTAAATTTCCCTGCTAAATTGGCCACTTTATTCATGATGATTTCTTCAAATATATCATTGTTGTGGCACAATATGAATAATGAAGAGGAATATCTTCAAACACATACAGAGCTCTGAGTGAAACTAGTGGGCGGAGCATTGAGCAAAGTCCGCGGGGGCTTGGTCAGTCCCCACCGCCTGGGAGGCGGGCTGGGGGCTCTCTGCCCCGACCCAGCGACCCTCTGTCCTGGGGCAGCTCTTCCCGCCTTCGGCTGAGCACCTGTACACAGCCTCCCTCCGAGCGGAGGGACGCCAGCCGGTTAGACTCCCCCGCCTGGGAACCTTGCCCCCCCCCCCCCCCCCCCCCCCCCCCCCCCCCCCCC
>PVKU01015901.1:0-16525 GCA_004027475.1 Anoura caudifer | reverse complement strand
AACAGGGGAGGGGGAGGAGGAGAGAGGGGGAAAAGGTATAGAGAATAAGTAGCATAGATGGTGGGTAGAAAATAGACAGGGGGAGGGCAAGAATAGTGTGGGAAATGTAGAAGCTAAAGAACTTATGACACATGGACATGAACTAAAGTGGGGGAATGTGGGTGGGAGGGGGTGTGCAGGGTGGAGGGAAATGATGGGGGAGAAATGGGACAACTGTAATAGCATGATCAATAAAATATATTTTTAAAAAACAACAGAAATTTATAAAACTGTTAGCAAAACTTACTCCTAACTATTGAGATTCTGTGTTAAGTAAACAAGGACATGATTAGAACAGCATAAGCCCTGGCCAGGTGGCTCAGCTGATTGGAGCTTTGTCCCATACACCAAAAGGTTGTGGGGTCGAGTCTCAATTAGAGCACATACATAGGTTGTGGGTTTGATCCCCAGTCAGGGTATGTACAGGAGGCAGCAAATTGATGTTTCTGTCTCACATCGAGCTTTTTCTCTCTCCCTCTCCCCCCTACTGTCTAAAATCAATAAACATATCCTAATGTGAGGATTAAGAAAAAAGATAACAAAACACAGAAAATTATTTTGATAAAATAACTTTTGCTTTCTAGGCAGAAAACAATTTTGAAATATCAGTAGCAGACTGATATTCTAAGAAAACTATTCTTTCTGGCAGAGAAAATCAAATTGTAATTCTACATGAGCTTACTTTTGATATTTAAACTCACATAAATTTATTTCAATCTTATTCAGCTTCACCACTCAGATAAACTTTCCTCCCTCAAGATTCATTTTTTCAGCCCTGGCTGTTGTGGTTCAGTGGACTGAATGCCAGCCTATGAACCAAAGGGTTGCCAATTCAATTCCCAGTCAGGGCACATGCCTGGGCTGCAGGCCAGGCCCCCAGTAGGGGGTGCATGAGAGGCAACCACACACTGATGTTTCTGTCATTCTCTGCCTCCCTTCCCTGCTCTTTAAAAATAAATGAAATCTAAAAAAAAAAGAAGAATCAAGATAAAATTACTTTCTTTCTCTTAATGAAAACACATTTCCCTATCTTATACCTTTTTTAAGCCAAATATATCCTATTTTTTCTTGTATACTAGTGGCTTTCTGTATTGTACCTTTAATTACACATATTAGAATCCTTAACCTTTAAAAATCCTAATTTCTAGTAAAAACTAAGGAGCAAGGAATTGTGAACTATTACACCAATATTCTTTTAGATTAATAAATTTATAAACATATTTTATAATTACATCTATGTTCAGTAATTGATACAGTACCTTATTTGAAAATTGTCTAGATATTCAATGAATGTCCATCATTTAATTTAGCTAGCAAGAGTTTAAGTTTCAAGTTACTAAATTACCAAAATTGGGAAACCATTTTTAAGTACATGTATGTCAACCTAAGAATGTCCAAACTTGTAGTAAATTATGAGGTTTTCTTGAGCCAGAGGCAGGGTCAGTGACTAGTTGCATTCCAGTTCCTGGTGTCAGGCCCTCTTAAAACATAATCTGCTTTAATTCTGAATTGCACATATACATTTTTGACAAACACCCCCTTGATTTAAGCTCACTTATGTGGGTCTGTTACTCGCAACCAAAAGAGACTAGTGAAGAGACCGGTGCAGCACTTAGGTCAGAAACCATGTTGTCCTAACTTAGTATTCCCTGTGTCTAGAATGTTGGTAGTCACAGTTGGGATTTAATCCACACCTGTTGTGGTCCTAAAGGCCAAGCTGATTTAAATCATAATGTACTTACCAAGCACCCAATAATATACAAACAACTGCTATAAATCCCAAACTAAATACGGAGATTTGCTGAATCTAACCTTAAATGGACCACTCAAAGCCATGTCTGACAGCAACATAAAGAAATATAAAGTTCAGGAACTAGTTTCAGAAAGCAAGCTTACAGACAGTCAATGTAAAATTTCACTTCAACCTTTCACTCCTATAAGTATGGAGGGACATTTCTTGAATATACAAGTTTACTTTGCCTCAAGGAAATATTTATTGCATATTATTAATGATGATAATTTATGTCAAAATTAAATTAAATGTATACACTTTCCACAAACATGAAATGGAAATCAAGGCATCTATCACATTTATAATCTGAACCAAAGTACTAGTTTCCAGAATTCAGCAGTCAATCATGATTCTGGTCCAGGGCCACCAGTCCATGATTTCCAATAGTTGAGGATCTTCTCAGTAATTGGAACAAAATCTTCTTTATATGTGACAATCGTTTCCACATAAAACCCTTTTGGGGGTTCAATTATTTCATCCTTTTGCTCTAATTCACCACCTTTAAAAAGTACAAAACACCTGAATTATTAACTTTTAACTTAGAAAGTAGTTATTAAAATTATTTAGTAAAGTCTAGGAAATAAAATAAACTAAGGTAAGAATTACTTGGCTCAGGGAATTAATTTGTTGAGACATCTTTTGTTCTACTTCACTTAAAAAAAAAAACACCTGAATTATTAACTTCTAATTTAAAACAGCAGCCATGTAAATTATTAGTAAAGTCTTGCAAAAAAAAACTAAAGAATTACTCCCACCCCCATCAGATTCTTGACATTTCCTTTGTGTAAAAAAGAAAAATAAATAAAATGTGACCACTATAAATAGACACTGAAATGTATTTACGCTCGATACTGGAAACGTGTACTTTCAGGCCACTGATCATCACCAAATGTAATCCCCCGCACAGCTTCCACTTTACCCCTTTATTGAGATATATTTAACATCATACAACTACTCATTTAAAATGTAAGATTAATTAATTTTTTGTATATTCAAATCTGGGCCACCAGCACAACAATCAATTTTTACAGTATTTTCATCCACGAAAAGAAACCCCATACTCTTAGCTGTCACTCCCCGTCACTCCTCCCATTAAGCCCCGGGCAACCACAAATCTAGTACAAGTAGCTGTTATTTCCAAGCACATTTTTGAAAATTAACGGATTTCCTCTGCGCCCAATAAATGGGAAGGTTTTAATATTCCTTAGCTGGTAAAAGCGCTGAAATTGGTCGCCAAAAGAGACGAGGGCTAATGTTAAAGTAACACCACCACCATCCAGTGATTGAAAAGTCCAACCCGAACGTTACACTGATTCTTCAAATTCTTAGTATAAGAGAGGGCCTCATTCAAAATAAATAAATAAACAAGACTTAGGTAAGAGAATTTAAAACGTAGTTCCTGGCAGATATCCTTACAACAAAAAGCTCTAAGCAACTGTCCCCAAGTTCTGCACAGAATCCGGGGCTGCCGGGACGGCGAAGCCACTCCTATGACCCCTAGGTACGCCTCACGGAAGGCTCCGTGTCTGGTGGAAGGTCTTGCCGGAGAGCCGTACCTAATGGTTTGCTCTTTTTCCGACCGAAGAAAATCAGGGAGCCCAGCGTGGTCCAGGCACCCAATGCGTAGACAACAGACATTCGCCTGTACCAAGAAGAGGCCTGGTCGGCACGCATGGCGCTGCTGGAGAAAGCTCCGATTCTCGGAGACTCGGCGTAAGGCGGGACTTCCGTCCCCCGCCTCGCAACCAATGGGAAGCTGGCCCAATTACATCCTGGGGCGTGTAGTTCGGCAATGGCGCCCGCGATTTGGCTCAGGGCAAGCTTTGCCTCAGGTGTTTTCGGTGTTTTACAGCGACCGAACGTCCTTGCATGCCGAATGACCTTACCAAATGACAATTTCTGTGAGCAAACTTCTCATTTGTAAAATTGTTTTGCCTCAGCAGGCTGCAGATGGTATTTGTAAAGGTTAATTCCATTTCTCCTCCAGCTCAGATTTGCGATGATACCACCTGTCTCACCCACAAACTCATCTTCACCATTTTCCTTCCTGGAGCCCTTTCTGGGCAAGCATTGGGTTCCTTCACGTCAAGGCTAATCTCTCCACTACGTTCTGGGTCCCATTCTTTATTCGTTCTTCTGGGACCTTTCCCATCAATTACACCATAATTCTCCTCCACCTCCCACACTTTTTCATTTTATTGATTTGTACCCTTCATCATACAAATGTACCCATATCGAAAAAACAGTATCTTCGTCTGTGTCCACCTTCGGCTTTTCTCTTAACCGTACATTTCTTCGAAGTATAATCTACCCCTACTACAACAGACCAAGCAACATGATCGCAAAAGTGCTGTGCTTGGCAGAGTGGATACTCAATAAATTGCCAGATAGTAACTACTTTTCAGCCATAATCAAACTTGATTTCTAAAGCATTTGGCACCACTGACCCCACCTGCTCCTTTTATGGCTTCAAAAACATCTTTTGTACCTCTGAATCCTTCCGGGCTCTTTCTACTTCTGCCTATCCTCTAGAAATTGGTGTTTTGCCACACACAAATATTGACTTTCAGTGGATCATATAGGCTGAAATTAAAAGTTAAAACTACAAATCTGGAAAGAAAAACACAAGAGAAAAATCTTTCCCACCTGAGAATAAGCAGATTTCTTATGTTTCTCAGCACAAAACAAGAACTGAGAAATCGGATATTCTCAAAATTAAAATTTTTGCTCTTCAAAATTCAAAATTAACAAAACAATCATGACTATTCAAAATACATAGAGTTCACAAAGAAATTGTATCCACAATATATAAGAACCCTTACAACTCATATATAAAGACAACCTAACAAAAAATAGTAATAAAAAGTAAAAAACTAAAGACAGCCGAAGTAAAAAAAAAGTAGGCAACAAATTTGAACAAATAACTTTACAAGGAAAGAAGTACGAATGGCCAATAATCTGAGACATCATTAATCATCACAGCAATGTAAATTAAAAGCACAACTAAACATCTTTACACACCTGTTATAACAAAATTAGATTGAGAACACCAAGAGTTGTAAGGATTTGGAGCAATCAGAACTCTTAGTGGTAAAAGAACATAAAACATCACCACCTCTTTGCAATACTGGCAGTTTCTTAGAATTAAACTACACCTGCCATACAACTTGGACATTTCATTCCTCTTTACCCAAATTAAAATAGTACATCCACACAAACACATGTATATGGATGTCCATAGAGCTTTATTCATAAGAGACAAAAAATGAGAACCCAAATGTCCATCAAATAGTGAATGGGTAAATGAAATGTGCTATACTACTCAGCAATAAAAAGGAACTACTGATACATGCAACTACATGGATGAATCTCATATGGATTGTGCTATGTGAAAGCCAGGCACAACAGAAACCAGACATAAAATTCTAGAAGCAAATTAATCTGTACTGGGATAAAGTTGGCCAGTAGTTTTCTAGGGCTGAACGTGCAGAAAGCAAGGAATAAAAGTGGGGCCTGAGGAAACATGGGGACAATGGAGATGTTCATGTATGTTGTTAGTGGTGGTTTCATGTGTGTACACAACCTTGTCAAAACTTACTGGATTGTGCACTTTAAATAGGTGGTTTATTATATGTAAATTGTACCTCAATAAAGTTAAAAACAAAGCAGAAAAGTCACTATTCTCTTCCAAGCTTCCTTCTTTCCTCTTCCTGAGCAACTTTACTCGTTATTTACTTTATATATTAATGACTCTCAAATCTACTCAATTCTGAAAGTAAATCCATATTAATTACTTCCAACCTGCTGGGCATTTTCACTGTTACATCCCACAAGCTCCTTAAAATAACAATGTCCAGAATTAAATTTATCAATGCTCCCCCGCAACAGGAATGAAACCTATCCTTTTCTGTAATTATCAGAAAGTCACATAAACAAGAAACCTTGACTCAACTTCTTGCCTAACATCCCACCTATAACCTGTCTAAAACACATACCTCTGTTCAGACTTCACTTGGATTCCAGTCTCTTCCCTTCTATCCTATCATTCTCCCAGAATTTCTAAAATCTGTAACTGATCATTTGACACCCTAAGGTAAACCAGAAGCTTTCTTTTTGCCTTTAAGATGGAATTGAGTCCTCATTAGGCACACGGGCTCCAAGTTCCCTTCCTGGGATGCTTGTTCTCCACAGAACACCAACCTCTACCTCCACATTCTATCTGGATATAGTAATTTTCTACATTAGGTCACCCCAAGGTGCCTCCTCTTCCTCCAGCAACACAACTCATTTTCACTGGAGAGAACACCGAAGTGAGCTGAGTCTATCATATTCTTCTGTTAATTTGAAACAAAGGCCTGAGGACTGTTTCAGTCTTTATTTGTATACAGTTCTATGTGCTCCTATATATGATGTAACTCATTTAAAAATTATACCCCAAAAATTTAAAAAATATTCAATGGAAAAGCTACAGAAAATAAAAGTCCTTGGCATTTAAATATAACTGTTTAATACCTTATAATAGGACACCCTCTCAAAAATGCAGCCCTGGCTGGTGTGGCTCAGTGGATTGAGTGCTGGTCTTGGAACCAAAGGTTCATCAGTTTGATTCCCCGTCAGGGTACATACCTGGGGGGCAATCACGCACTGATGTTTCTCTCCCTTCCTTTCTCCCTCCTTTCCCCTCCTCTCTAAAGAGAAATAAAAAACCTTTTTTTGTATTTTTTAAATTCAGTTTTATTTATTTATTTTTTTACTCATTACCACAGCCTTTGGTCACCATTATTTTTTTTAATTTTAATTGTTCTAAAATCTTTTTAAAAAACAGAATGCAAAGGAGAGGCAAAAAAGACAGTACATTAAAAATTCAAAAGACAGAGCATCAGAATCAACTTAGATGGTTCAACATCTAATCAGTATTTCCCAGCTTTACTTTTTTACATAGCACCTATTATAATAAATTATATAATTTACTTCTACTTTTTTATTGCTGGTCTTCCCTTACGAGAATGTAAATTCCAAGAGGACAGAAATTTTTGTCTCACTGGCTACCTTCCCAGTGCCTAGACTACTCCTTACATAGCAAATGCTTAACAATTACTTGTTAAATGAATGAAATAGTTGCTCCAAAATTCTGAAAGAGAAATTTATTTGGGGTTTAGAATTTTATACTCAGCAAAGCTGTCAATTATGAAGAGAAAATAGATTCAGTGGATTATCCTTCATGTACTGATACTTTCTTTTTGTTTTAGGAAAAGTCATGTAAGATTGAAAAATGACTAAGGGAAAAGGAAGAAAAGACCTAACCCACGAGTCCAAACAAAAAAAAATTCCTGGATGACAGGTGTCACAATTGGTCTCTGTTTAAATGGAACATCAGTAACCTCTAAGGAATACTCCATTCAGTAGAATAAGAAGCTGGGAGTCCTTAATAGAGAACAAAACCTTCTCTCAAAAAGAAGAAAAAAATTTAGAAACTCTAGGGAAAACAGCAACAAATACAAGTCATAATCCAAAAAGGAAACAAAGCAACCTGTAGAATACTAGACTCTTAAGAAAAGTGATTTTGTCATTAAGAATGTTGTCCTTCAAGTAGCATGGGGACCAGGACATCAAACCCCTGGAGAGAAATGTAATACTACCTGACTGACTGGGACATGAACGATATTTACATTATGACCACTGTGTAGATAATCTTTATTACAAATTCCAGAATCAACTTTGAGATGACAGACATAACTACAGTTACAGGTTGAAATGTAAATTTTACCAACCTTGTTAATATAAATATAAAGGTATAGCTGATCAAATCTAAATGGTAGAAAAGTCTTCAAATCCTCATTCTTAAAAATGGGAATTGAGAGATACTGGCTAAAATTGATCCATTAACAACAAAAAGTTTGAAAGATTAAAAAAGGTTACCTCTAAAGAGTAGGGTCTAGCCTTATGAAGTGGAAAAAACTTATTTGTTATAAGTTCTATAGGTTAGGGTTTTTTTAAAAATATTTCTCTTTTTACCATGCATATATTATACTTTGATTAAAAAGCAGTACCTGTTAAAATTATTTTACTTGTGCCCAAGATAAATGTGTTATCACTCTCTTAGATCCATTTATGCCCATCATCCACTCTTAATGACTACCTAGGCTGGACTGTTTACATGGTACATTACATATGAGTTAGGGATAGTGCCACTCCAGACCAGTCTGCCTCAAGGAAGTTTCACATATCTGAAACTTTTCCGTGGTCTGTTAACATTTAGACAGTAAATGAGTATTAAGTTCAGGAAATATCTCTTGGGGGAATCACTTAAAACACACATACGCACACTCACAGAGACCTCAGGAAATCAAATTTGTATTAGCGTTATTTTAGCCAGTGTTTTCTTCATTCAAATTTATTTCCTTCCTGACCATTATGGTTTTCATCTAAGCAGGCTGCCAAAACACATTACCTTTGCTTTTACAAAGACTGCAAGGTTAGGATACAAAAAGCATATAAACATGTATTAGTACCAAAACATTTATGGACTTGTAATTTTATGATGGAAGAAAAGGGGCACATATAGGAAAAATGAATAAATTATAAAGTTACATACAACACTTCCTTTGATTTTTATTTAAAAGCACAACAAAAGTAAAAGGAATGTTATTAAGCCTTTATGAACAATTATGCATACAATCGGCAGTTTCTTTTTTTTCAATTTCCAGCTAACACAACAGCTTAAGAGGCACTGGAGACAGCCAGTTTCTTCAGATGATCCATGAATACCTGCAAGCTAACGTCGTCAGTTAGGATGGGTGCTCCGGATTCCTGAAATTTAACAATAAAGGTTTATTGGCAGGATATCTTAAAAACTGTTTAGAATTCATGAGTTATTAAGGACTCAGAACATTCATAAGTATTGTCCCCTCTGCTATAAGCACTCCCACCAGCCCCCTCTAGCTAGCCTAGCTAATTCTTTCAACTGAAGCATCAATTCCTCACAAAACCCTTCCCTGACCAACTTGAGCTCAAGCCTTCCCTGACATTAAACAGTTCTGAGTATGCTCTTCTACTTCCCCTCTCCACAGTTCTGATGACTTATCCTGAGTCTGGACCCCACCAAGCATAAACTCCTAGAGGCCTACACACCCTGCCTCCCATCTTCCCCATCACTCTGCCACAACACCTAGCCCGATGCTCTTAAATGCTCTGCTTACAGCAGAAACTTGATAATGGTATATTTGAAAATTAATCAATACCTCCATGGAACAGATGGGATATTTGTACTATCTGAAAATGTTTCTGATTTCTTTAATGTTAAAAGAAAGAAATGAATAGAAACCTCAGTTTCTAGTAAGATCCCAAATTTGTAAAAAGAAAGAAAGATATACATGACATACACATTTTATATCCCTAGCAAGAAACCAGAAGTGGTTAACTCTAGATAGTAGCACTATAGGTAATTTTAATTTTCTTTCTTAATCTTTTTTTTAGAAATTCAAACTTCCTAAAATAAAATTGTACTTCTATTATAATTAGAAAAATGTAAGCATGATTAAAATTTTATAAAAAGATTTCTTCCAAGAAGAAGATGTAGATGTACTCTTCCATATTCCTCTCTACAGGTAAAACTAAAAACCCTGGACATTTTATATAAAACAAATATAAGAGATTCTGAAAGACAGAGAGAAGACAGTAGACAAACTACAGACCCTGGAACCCAAGAAGCAACACTTGTGTTGAATTCCCTGGATTTTCTTTTTGACTCATACATCCCAGACTTGGGGCTGCAGAAGTTGGTAAATGGTCACTGAGTAGAGACAAACAACAACAAAAAAGCCCACTTTCTCTAGCCAAAGGACCAGGTACCTCAGCAAGACAGGAAAAATGTTAGATAACCACTGTCCTACAACCAAAGATGACAGGAAAACTGTGGCCCCACCCTACACACCAGCAAAGGTTGAGTGGGCAGCTTGGACTCCTACTCTCGCAAAGCAATAACAAGAAACCCCAACAACCCCATCAGGGTAGTGTCAGAGAAGGCCAGCTATGGTGCTGGGAATTTCATCCCAATGGCCAGTAATAAGTCTCCTTGTCCCGACGGTATCAGTAGAGACCACTGGGGGAGCCTGGATGTCTACACCAACATGGTAGTAATAGATGTTCCTCCCCCTACCTACTGGTATAGTGTCAGAGTAGGTCTAGTGGTGAGTCAGCACTTTTACCATCACTCAACAGTAATAAGAAAATCTCTACAGCAAGATCAGTGGAAAGTAGGTGGGGAACTGAGGGTGTCAACAGAACAAGAAAAGTAAATAGTCCTGGCTGTTGTGGCTCAGTGCATTGAGTGCTGGCCTGTGAACTGAAAGGTCGCCTGTTCAATTCCCAGTCAGGGCGCATGCCTGGGTTGCAGGCCAGGTCCCTGCTTGGTGGTCTGCGAGAGCAACCAATCAATGATTCTCTCCAATGCCAACGTTTCTCTTCCTCTTTTTCTTTCTCCCTCCCTTCCCCTGTCTCTAAAAAGTAAATAAAATCTGTTTTAAAAAAAGACTGTGTGGTGTTAGTAGAGGGAGAAAACATAATAGAACAGAGCAGAAAACCCAGAAACAGATTCACACAAATTCACCCAACAAATCTTAGACAAAGATACAAAAGCAATTCAGTGGAAGAAAAGTAGCCTTTTTCAATAAATGGTGTCGGGGCAATTTGCAGAAAATAAATTTATACCTCATATAAAAATTCAAAATGAATCACAGACTAAAATATAAACATAAAATTAGAAAATCAAATGCAGGAGATCTTTAGGATCCAGGGCTAGGCAAAGAATGTTTACACTTGAGACCAAAAGCACAATCCATAAAAGGAAAAAAAAATACAAGGAAACCTTCATAAAACAAAAAAACTGCTCTGCAAAAGATCTGGTGAAGAGATGTACACAGAAGCTACAAGGGAGAGAAATATACACAGACCATATATACAACAGAAGATGAGCATCTTGAATTTATAAAGAACTCAAAATTCAACTGTAAAAAAAAGCAAATAATCCAATTAGAACATGAGCAAAAGACAGAGATTTCATAGAAGAAGGTATACAAAAGGAAAAGGAGCACATGAAAAGCCACTGGAAAAATACAAATTAAAACCACAATGTTATATACCACTACCCACCTATCAGAAAACCTAAAATAAGAATAGTAGCAGTACTAAATACTCATACATTGGTGGTAGGGTTGGAGAAGAATAGTCATTCTGGATAACAGTATGGCAGTTTCTTAGACTAACCATGTAACTACCAAACAACTGAGCAAATGTACCCCTGGGTATTTATCTCAGAGAAATCAAGACTTATGTTCATAAGAAACCTGTACAAGAACACTTAAAGCAGCTTTATTCCTAGTAGTCAGAAGCTGAACAACCTAGATGTCCTTTAATGACTAAATTACTAAGCAACTACGGACCTCTATACCATGGATTACTACTCAGCAAATAAAAAGAAACAAATTATTGATACATATAACAACCTGGATGAATCTCTAGATATTTATGCTGAAGGGAAAAAAAGCCAGTCCCAAAGGTTATGCACCACATGATTTCATATACATAACCTTTTTTTTTTTTTTCAGAGAAGGGAAGGAAGGGAGAAAGAGAGGGAGAGAAACATCAATGTGCGAGAGATACATTGATCTATTGCCTCTAGCAAGCCCCCAACTGGGGACCTGGACTGCAACCCAGGCATGTGCCCTGACTGGGAATCGAACTGGCAACCTTTGATTCACAGGCCAGCACTCAATCCACTAAGCCACAGCAGCCAGGACTCATGTACATAACATTCTTGATGACAAAATTATAAAGAACAGATTAGCAGTTGCCAGGTATTAAGGAACAGGTGGAGGCAGGAGGGAAATGAGTGTGACTATAAAAGAGTAACAGAAAAGCCCTGGCTAGTGTGGCTCGGTGGATTGAGCGCCAGACTGCAAAGCAAAGGGTCACTGGTTCGATTCCCAGTCAGGGCACATGACTAGGTTGCAGGCCAAGGTCCCAGGAGGGGGCCACGTGATAGGCAACCACACATTGATGTTTCTCTCCCTCACTTTCTCCCTCCCTTTCTCTGTGTAAAAATAAATAGATAAAATCTTTAAAAAAAGAGAGAGAAACTGGATAGATTCTTGTGCTGATGGAAATGTGCATCAGGACCTTATCAATGTCAGTATCCTGACTATGATACTGCACCACAGTTTTACAGGATGTTACCATTGGGGGAAACTGGGTACAGGGTATAGGGGATCTCTGTATATTATTTCTTACAACTGAATATAAACTTGTAATTATCAACAAAAAAAGTTAAAATTTAAAAATGTTATGAGAAGACAGAATGAAAGTTTGAAAGAGACATAAATGGTTGAAAAAGTAAAGATAGCACAGACCCAATAGTGAGCATTTGTAGATGTTTTGACCCTGCCCTCTTGGAAGAGAGAAAGGAGGAAAAGGAGGTTTTGGGGACATGTTGCTGTGTCTTTGAGAGTCAAATGGAGGCCACACTATGGTGTTCTGTCCTCTGGTCTCAACCTGTGATATTATGCTGTGTATTGCATAAAAGGATCCACACTAGGTAGCCATCCCTCACTCCCAAGATATGTTCAAAGTTATTTTTTGCATCAAATAATCAAGCTATTCTGTTTCTGGGCCAAAATGAATACAATTTGTAACTAGGTTTTTTAAAAAGTAGCTTAGCCTCCTCTCCAAATACCTGACAATTTCTTACCTGTCCCCAAGCATACAGGTTATTATGTGTCTGAGATGGATTCACTTTAGACAAAAGGAATCGAGCCTTGAAAAAAAAATTACAGAATAAAAGTGGCATTATTAATATTAGTGTACTAGGAAAAAAGTTTTACATTTCTGTTAAATTAAGAAATTTTTTACTGCACAGGAACCCATTTCTTTAGCTTAAAACCCAAAGCTCTCCATTTATTAGAGTTCCAGAAACATAAAATAATGTATTTTATTTTGGCAATCCTCTACTTTTACATCAACATATTCTGACCACTCATTTAAAAACAAGTCACATTTGGAAGTTTATCTGTATAGCAATTTATGTCACCACATAAAATATTAACCACATTGTTTGGATTTATAGCCATAAAAATACAGCATAAAAACCACTGAGTACCAAAGCTCTTGTAGAAATGACCTCACCAACCTGACTGCCTCCATGCTCTGTGTGAATGTAACGTGGCATAGGGAAGCGCGCTTGTAGAATGTCTTGAGCGTCATCCAGTGGTGCCTGCAGAAGGTGCTTGAAATTTTCATACTCAGGCATGTCCTGGTACCCAGCTTTACACCACTGGGCTATGGTCTACACCAAAACACATAAACAAAAACTACTATGGAAACAATGAAATAACAATCTTCTTTGACACTTTTGACATTCTAACACCATCTCCCAATACCCAAACTTATGTCAAGAATGACAAGTTTTAGAAGGGAACAAAGTAGAGCTGACTAGAAGTATGAGCAAGCAAAGAGGTGCATTCAGGACACCCCCAACAATTCTCCCAGAAGTATGTCATCAGTTACACCTTCTCAGCCAAACTGAGGGATTACTTGTCCGAAGGAACTAAGGCTCCCTTCCTTGCCATTCCACTGCCATCACCTGGTCTAGCTTCTCATTTCCTTAAACCTGGCAGGGAAAAAGACAACAGTCACACAGACCTGGTAGGATTGATCCCATCCCCACGCCCTGGTGTGAATATGTGGAGATATTCTTAGTGGGAAAGTATTTTATAATATATAAAAGCTGTAAGAATCAAAGTATCATACTTAGTTAGGCAGTAAGTAGAAGGCAATATACTAAGTATAGAAAGTAAAGACTGTCTCCCCAACTAAGCTAAATACTTTGAGTCTCATTCATTCTTTCATTCCCATTAGCAAATGGTCTAGGAAATATTTTGAACACACAGTAAATTTTTAAAAAATTGTTGACTGATTAATGTATCTTTATTAATAAGCTAAAGTGCTTTCACATGTAACTGTTAATCTGATTCCAGAAAGATGATTCTCTTTATATGTTTCCTTCTGCAGCCTCTTCTCCATTCTGAGTTTCCTGTACTATTTTCTAGGACTTAATTTTTGACTGACTGGTGGCATGGAGGAAATTATCAAAAGCTCACTTGGTTACAAGAGTTCTTAAGAACAACTACCAGCAGACTTAAGGCTTTTGGAGGGTGAGAACAATGTCATTGTCTTTGTCATTAGAGCCAATCACTTGCACACAGAAGATGCTCAATAAATGCATGAATTAATAAAATCGGGGGCTATGGCCAGTGATGTCTATGAAGAATGAATTGAAGGCAGAAAAAGCTATGTTGTGATTATTGTTCTTAAAGAAATCAGTAGAAAAAGCAGCTGGTCACAAATGGCCCTTGGTCTAGGACCATTACTGATGGCCTACTATCTCTGGGCAAGTGGCTAGCAGACTGGGTGTTAACATGCTAAAAAATGTTTGGAGTTATAAAATGCCCATTAGTATTAGAAGACGAATTCTTTTAAAGTTATTTAAAAAATTCTGAAACAAAATTTACATCTTTTCAGGACATCTGAAATCACTTCTAATGTACTGACGCTAGGAAGTCAAATCAACCTCCAAGCAACTTACTAAAGGTAAAGAATATGCAATAGAAGAAAAGGAATATATCACTGTATATAAGGCTGAGTAAAAGAATTTTCTTCAGAGGAGCCATTCCTTTTCTTAGGGAATGAACGTCTATGAGAAAGTAATGGACTTTACCCAGAAAGCCATACATAGCCATCCTAGAGATCCATAGGCCCAGCTTAAGGTTCATGGTACCACATTATTTAAAAGAAAAACTTTAGTCCCAAACGTACGCATGCTTAGTACTAACACTAGCATAACGCTGAAAGGGTAGTAGTGCATAAAGTTTACTGAGGAAAAGTAACTAACTGATCTTGCCTGACGACTCCAGAAATATACATGGTGATTTGAAAAGACCACCTAAGATTTACTTACAGCAAACATTATTAAAGTTACTAATATACGTTATTCTAATGAATAAAATCTTATAAAGATTTTTATAAATCTAAAGGGACTAAAGATTTTTATAAATAAAAAAGATTTTTTTTCACTAATAAACTGGGGGGTTTTCTAAGCCCAGGTTCTTCTATCAAATACACAAAAAACTAAATTAATAAGAAGAAAGTAAAAACAGTTAAAAAAAAGAATATCTTACCTCACCAAGATAGATGACAATTTGGAAAAAAGTATCCATCAGCAATATTCTGTCAGCCAGAATGCTGCTGCTGTCCAATAATACTGGCTGAAGAAAAAGGGAAAAAGATGACACTGATCTTCCCTCTGTTCCCCACAAAGTCAGGACATCAACAAGACCATTTACAAATGGTACCAGGTGCGATGGCTCTCCCCACCGTCATGTCATTTCTACTTTCTGCTTCCTGACTCAGCAGTTCTAAGTTTCAACTTTGTAGAAGAGGCTCCAAATAGTTCCCCATCAACTGGGAAAGGAGATTAATGGTATCTTTTACTCTGGGAACCAAAAGTTATGCCAAATATTCTCAGTTTCATGCTAAAAATGTATTGCATCTATCAGAAACACAGTCTCTCAGATATACTGCAACTGCATGTCACAAGTAGAGATGGCTATATGAAAAAGTACAGCTTTTATTACAAGTTTGGAAAGTTAACTACAAAATGTATTTTTATCATCTTTATTTCAATAATAAAAGTAACATACTTTAAGTCAAAGAAAATTTCAACCCAACAAATATTAATACTTTGGTTTTCTTCCATATAGTTTTTTTATTTTATTTTATTTATTGATTACGCTATTACAGTTGTTCCGTTCCCCCTTCTTTCCACTCAACCCTGCACACACCCTCCCACTCACATTCCCTTTAGTTCATGTCCATGTGTCATAAGTTCTTTCACTTCTACATTGCCCACACTATTCTTGCCCTCCCCCCGTCTATTTTCTACCTACCATCTATGCTACTTATTCTCTGTACCTTTTCCCCCTCTCTCCTCCTCCCATTCCTCTCTTGATAACTCTCCATGTGATCTCCATTTCTGTGGTCTGGTCCTGTTCTAGCTGTTTGATTTTGTTTTAGGTATGGTTGTTAATATGTGAGTTTGCTGTCTTTTTACTGTTCATATTCTTTATCTTTTCTTAGATAAGTCCCTTTAACATTTTTCATATAATAAGGGCTTGGTGATGATGAAATCCTTTAACTTGACCTTATCTAAGAAACACTTTATCTGCCCTTCCATTCTAAATGAAAGCTTTGCTGGATAGAGCAATCTTGGATGGAGGTCCCTGACTTTCATGACTTCGAATACTTCTTTGCAGCCCCTTCTTGCCTGGAAGGTCTCTTTTGAGAAATCAGCTGACAGTCTGATGGAAAGTCACAACTTTGTAGGTGACTGTCCCCTTATCCCTTGCTGCTTCTAGAATTCTCTCCTTCATTTTTTATTCTTTTTAAATTATATTTTATTGATTATGCTATTACAGTTGTCCCATTTTCCCCCCTTCATTACCCTCCACCCTGCACACCCCCTCCCACCCACATTCCCCCCTTTAGTTCATGCCCATGTGTCATAAGTTCTTTAGCTTCTACATTTCCCACACTATTCTTGCCCTTCCCCTGTCTATTTTCTACCTACCATCTATGCTACTTGTT
>PVKU01015900.1:0-16525 GCA_004027475.1 Anoura caudifer | reverse complement strand
AGTTAACCATGGTAGCAATGTTGCTGAGGATGATTATGTGCGGAGTATAAACTGAGAGAATTGCTCTGAGATCGTCAGATGTCACCCAGGGAGAGTGAAGGAAGTGACAGGACATGTCACTCATGTGTAGCTTTGGGGAGGGATGGGATAAAGCCATTTAATACCACCCTACCTTTGGCGTCTTGACCTAACATGGGATTATTCACTAGGAGTGAAATCTTAATCGATTCTTGCTATTATGAGCCATGGGTGCTTTTATGAACCACTTCAGAATCCTTCAAATTTAGCTAAAATGTTTTTTTTTTTTTTTGCATTCATGATGGCCTTTCTGGTTTTAAACTTGTTTAACCTATGGAATTATGTTTCAAATAATGCGATAGTATACAGTATGAAGAGCAAAAGAATGTGTAACCATAGCAACCATTTCATTTCCAGTGTTTTAGCTGGGTAACCTCATGGTTTAGTGACAGAGTCAAAGTGGGAGGTGTCCTCTGGATGATTCAGATGTCTGTCCTTCCCCATCAGAAAAAAGTGACACTTTTCATGTGCCTCCTTCTCCTATATTTTCTTTATTCTGAGAATCCAATTTGGTTTTCCCAGATATGGATTATTTCATTTCACTTCAGTTTTTCACATGTGGTAATTACTGCTACTAATCTTTGCCCTGACTGGTGTGACTCTGTTAGGCATCGTCCAGCAAAGCAAAAGGTCACTGGTTGGATTCCCGGTCAGGGCACATGCCTGGGCTGCAGGCCCTCCCTTTGGGCGTGTGCAAGAGGCGACAGATCTGTGTTTCTCACATCGATGTTTCTTTCCCTGTCTTTCTCACTCCCTTCCCCTCTCTCTAACAATAAATACATAAAATCTAAAAGAAATTAATGTAAAAAATGCTACTTACCTTTTGCTTTCCCACCTAAAATTTTATTTTTACTTTGAATTGAGACACAAGGGACTTAATCATACTTGATCACATTTTATGACCCTAAAGTTCTCACTCAAGAAATGTATCATATTTGTTGTTATTTATCACTATATGTTTTTAATCTTAAAACTTATTGCATAAATCTAAAATTATTATTGTCTTTAAAGAGCCATCTGAATTACATAAACTTAATGTTTCATCACTTGGATTCTTAGTATCAGACTTTCCAAATTACATTGTTTTCATCCACTCCCTATTCTGTATCATCTTATGTCATCTAGCTTAAAACCGTTTTATTTTGCCATGTCTTTTGCAACTAGTAGAGCGGAAAATGTGTATAGATCCTTACCATCTGAATATTTTTCTTTGTGCCTGGGTCATCAGGAACAAAGCCAAATTAGATCAGCCTGAGGTATACAACGCTGATGGCTTCTTTGGCATCTTAGGTTTGGATTCCCTGAAGTTCCAGTTGGGATCACAAACTGGCAAATAACAGACAAAAGATCTCAGGTCTGACCATTTGACCTACACTATTCTTTTTTTCTCTCAGAGTGGCAGTATAAGCACTTCTCAAAATAATGTTGTCCCAAAATGGATTAGCATTCATGTCTCTCCTTGATCTGAAATGCTTAGTAAATGTTATTGATTTATCTATAATGGCTTAAGAAGTTCTAGCCATTGAGGTATATTTCCCTGTGGCCTAATTATGGCCTAATGCATAATTTTTAGTTTCTATTGGTTACATACAAAATGAAGCTAATTTAAGTGAATTGAAGGGCATTCATTAAGATCATCACAAAGAGATTGGGGATTTTACTGGATATTTTTTTAAGATCTCTTTAATTGCAGATACTCTCTGAGAATTCTATATCTCTGCTTTGCCTATCTGAAGATCTCATTTATCTTTTCTTTTTAACACTTTCTAGAGAGGTTTTACTTGGTGTCATTCTGTAGGCATTGGGAAAAAAGCAGGAAGTTTCTAATCCCATTTCATCTCTGCTAGTTATATGACCTCGAGCCATTTAATTAACCTCTCTAGGCCTCAGTTTAATGTACTGAATATAGAGACTGGATATTTTTCCTTGTTTCTCCCAGTTATATACTATTTTATACCATACTGTTTTAGTACATTTGTGGGTCATTTACACACTAAGGTGCTACAACTCTGAAATCTGGATTTTCATCTAGAGTATAAGATTGATTTATTTTAAATCATTGAAATTATCCATGGACTTTTAAAATTAGAGATAATTTATTCTGCCCTACCGTCCTCACTTCCCTCATTTATAGATGGAGAAACAAGGTCATTCTAGATAAGCGACTTAGTGGCCACTCAGATAGAAGGTGGGGTTATGTCTAGACTCCAGGTATTCTAGTTCAAAGTGTATGCCTTTACCAGTGCCCCGTGTTGTCCCCCTTGTGTGGCTGTATGCACATCGGTTTCCGAAACTCTTGCTGGCTTTTCTCTGTCACGTCACGTATTTCTGGGCTGCCTCCCTTTATCATCAGCGGCTGTTTTCAATAGTAAAATTAATGGAATGCTAATTTTACTGTTGTCTTAAGATATTTGAAGGAGAAAAAAATGTCATAGAATATATCTCAGAGCCAGAGAAGAATGGTTTTTCTCTTCTTTGTCTTTGCTATTTTCACTTAGCATAGGTAATGAACAGTTTATTATGTTGTATTCTTTCCAAGGAAACCTTAGCAGTCAGCATAGAAACACATCATTTCCATGTTTGTTGCTATTGTTGTAGCCATTGGCTCTAGATTGTTTCTAGAAGCATTATGATTTCTAGGCTAAAGTTTATGGAATCATAGAGCTAGAAGTAATGTTATGGGGTCCTGTAGTTAATTCTTTTGCTTTGAACACAGGCTTTTTTCCTGCTGCCAACCTATTATCTAAATACTTCTTACTGTATATTAAGCCCATTTTCTCTTATTTTGTATGTTTTATTGGTAGCACTTCTTTATTAAACTAGTTAGTCCACAGTGAAGCAGCATTTTATACCCAAAATACATTATTTTAAATTGGACAATTCATCTCTGCTTAGCCATATCAATATACAATAGAAAATATACTCTATTGATGATTTCTTGCGTTATTTGTCATTGCATATTAGAAAATTATTACCTTCAAATGATACAAAAATCATGGGCAGTGGAGCAAAGTCCACTAGCAACAATTATAGATAGGTTATTTCAGTAGATAGGCTACAGATCTATCTACTATGGGCTCTCTCTTTTAATATGGAGAATCCATTGTCTATCTCATGTATTTCTACATTCTCTTCTGAATAGTAGTAATTCATTAACCAGTGTGGGGGAGGAAGAAATTTTACTCAACCATTCTATATTCTTCTGGCTCACCTAATAATCAAATCAACATGAGACAAATTATTAACAAGAGAAAGTAACCAAATTTACTGCACAAATACATACGGGAATTGCACATATGTGAGAGGCTCAAAGACAGAAGGTTAAAGTGAAGTCTGTGTGACTTTGAGCTGAGGCTGGTGGAAGGCACCTGGGGCTTCAAGGGGGAGGGAGGTCATAGGCAGGATGGTAAGAAGAGCAGATAACTCAGTAAGGAGAAGTTTGCTCTGCCTTATTGATAGATCATACGTTATTTCTGGTAATAATTCTTATTACAGATACATCTCCTGATTTAAATGATTTAAATTTGCCACTTTATTACCATTAGGGAGATGTAAATCTTCAAGAAAGTTTGAAATCAGCAGAACCTTCATGAATTTAAGAATTTCATTAGTTTTGTTAATATTATAGCTATATAATGATGATTTGCACTTATTTCAAAGTTTTTTTGACTACAAACAAGCAAAGGGAGGAAAGAACAAAATAAATGTATTTGGTAGTGATTTAATTGTAGGGAAACTTGCTGTTGAGGTAAAAATAATTGAATTTTCAATTTTCCCAATTAGTTTAATTTCACTCAGACCATATATTGAAACTTCTTAAAAAACATTTAATATTAATCAGCAGTATATTTATATCTATCAGAAAATGAAAAATTAAATACAGTAACAAAAATCAATACTTTTAAAATTCTTATTTTTACCCAAACTTATATATATTAGCCTCAAGCTGCAAATGTTACAATGATTTAAATTAGATTATTATTAAATTTATTTGATATTTTTAGCTTCTGGGAAATGAAATTATTTTTCCTATGATCCCATCAATCACATTTACTTTAGATAATTTATATAACTTTATATAGATAACTTTAATTTAGATAACTTTATATAATTTCTTACTTATCAAATGCTGCATGTAAGAAAAAGTACCAGCCCTGGCTGTTGTGTCTCAGTGGATTGAGTGCCAACCTGTAAACCAAATGGTTGCCAGTTTGATTCCCTATCAGGGCACATGCCTGGGTTGCAGGCCAGGTCCTCAGTTGAGGGCAGTTGAGAAGCAACCATGCAGTGATATTTCTCTCCCTCTCTCTCCCTCCCTTTCCCTCTCTCTAAAAAGAAATAAAATCTTTTTAAAAAAGAAAAAATACTATTTTATGTTTAAGATAAATAGGTATTACTTCTCTGCTTGCTATTCTATAGGCATTGTTCATCAATAAAACTTAATATTCTATACTAGATAGCCAGTGCACTCAACATGTTTATTTGTTGATATCTCTAAAGTATATAATGTGCAACTTAAATAAAAATTCAGAAAATATCGATTTGGTGGGATCCTAGTGTTGACTACTCATCTAGTGTAGATACTATGGGAAGGACCTGAAATTTAATTTGAATGAATCTGTGTAAAAGAGGCCCATGTAATTCATGTTACATAGGGTATACATAGATACAGCAGAAGAAAGATTAATGACAATTTATCATTATGATTCAGTAAGCCAGGCACTTACTTAGAGATATAACTTTATATTTCACACATATATTTTCACATTAGAAATCTGAGCCCAGCCAGTTCATTGCCTCATATCTCTGAGTAAGATGAAAAGCTGAACTTAAATAAAAATCAAAAAATAGGTTTACATTTAAAAACAAACAAATTTAATAAAGTGAATAAATTTTAAAAATCTTACATAAAAATAATGGCATTTAATTAGAATCTTATTGTTTACCAAAGGCCATTGCATAAACATACATGTCTTTTTAAAAAAAATTTAGATATTAGATGGTAGGATAGGTGTGGAAAAATATTTTCTTCTTCCTTTCTAGGTCATTTGGCTTGTCTAATAATTAAGTTGATGTAAGAGATTAAGAGGAAGAAAAACAAATTTAATGACATACGTACAGGAGCTCCATAAAAATATGAGATCCAAAAGGCAGCCAGGTAATTGAGGCTTATGTAACACCTTGAGTTACATAAGGGGTCGAGGTCCGGAGATCCACAGGGGAGGAAGGCCATTCATAGGAAGGTGAGAGATGTTTGGAAACCAAAGGTTGCCCTGTTAGGCAGAAAAAGATTCTTAGGTCAAAAGGTATCTTTGATAATAGCTCTCTTTTGATTTAGATCCCCTTTCCAATTCAAATTTAGGCAGTTGAGGGGGAGGTAAGGAGTTTTTCCTGAATCTGTTGGGTTTTAATTGCCTTTGACTCAAAATAATGTACACAATATAATACACAATGTATATAAAATAATACACAATATAAATGATCAGTAAGTTAGTGTTTTCACTTTGTCTTAAATTTTTCTGACAAGTAAAGAATGAATGCATATCACGTACATTATTAGAAAAAGCCTATAAAAAATGAGCCAAAGAAGAAATGAAATTCTGAATGGGAGTGAAGGAAAATAGGATTGATGATCTTGTTAAACTTTCCTCTTTACCCTTTGAATCGAAATGCTTTTAGAAGTTTCAGAGTATACATATTTTAGTTTTCTTAAGCATAAGAAATAAAATTCAAACCCTTATCTTTCTCTACTACATAAATTTAGAGAAGGTTATTTTGTGGTAGGAAAAATTCTACCTTTCAGAATCAGCTATTTAATTTAATTTTGCTTCCTTTGGTATTATGTTGCCTTTTATTTAAATTCTGAAATACATCCATTAAAAAAAAAAGTTGCTCAATATTGCAGTAGTCTGCTTTGAGAATAGTGATCGATTGTGAAATTTTACAGTCATATCTGTTTCTCATTTAATTCATGCCACAACCACTTGAGACTAGCAAAGAGATGTAGAATTTAAATTCTATTTCAACAATATCTGAGAGACAGGTAGAAGTTATTTGATTTGCCCAAAGAAACCAAGTTAGTGAGTAGTAGAGAGTTGGTACTTCAAACCAGACCTTCTGATTTTTATCTGCTTTTACTATTCATAGGTATTGAATCCTTTTTACCTCATTACAGTTATTTATCTCAGAATGGAAGGCCCTGTATAATAACTCTTACATGGCCCAAGCGAGGAGAAGTATATGAATCGGACAACCTTCAAGTGTCCTTCTGATTTGCAGATTCTTTTCTGCAAAGGTTATTTCCTTGAAGGCATTTTTACTTTACAGGATTTTAATTTTACTGGGGGGTAAGAACTAATATTTGTATAGTGCTTTACTATTTATCAAGTGGCTTCTGTTCTATGATCTTATTTAAAAATCTCACCAGTCTTGACTAGTAGGCATTATTATTATTGCAATATCCCCACAGAAAAGAAGAAGAGAAATGAGGCTAAATAGTTTTTTAGGGTCATATTATTAGATAGTTTGTAGAGCTGGCACTCAAATTCAAATTTTCTAAAATGAGATATAAAATAATACTGGTTTTTAAATAGAATTTTAAAAAACTTATTTTCTCTGAAATCTTAATAGAAAAATTGAGGACTCCTTGGAACTTCCTAAATATTTCAACCATATATTCTTGATTATTTCATCAGGATTTCATGCATTTGTCAATTAAGTCCAATGTTCCAAGTGTGCGGAAGGCAAAATAATTTTCACCCTATCTTTCTAGGTTCTTGGCTAAGACTTCCTCTTTCACACCCCCTCTCCCCATAATAAAAAGCCAGAGTAACAGGAAGGAAAGAGAACAGAAGCCTAATAACATGTATATTTCCTGTGTATGGAGCAGAGACCCAGGGAGACTGAGTAACTCCCTCCACATGTCCAAGCCACCACCTCAAACACCATTCCCAGCTAAAGACAAAAGAAGATGTTGGGGAGTGAGGGGGAGGCCAGTTACAGGAGGTTGTCAGAAAAAGCACAGTACAAAAAAGGTATGAGTTGCCTTCTCCATTGATAAAAGTTTCTAGAGATTGAGTTATCTTTATCCTCCTAGTACACAGAGGGAGGCACCCTAACAAATAGAGATTTCCCATGTAAATGTCAAGTCTCTTACAAAAGAGCAACTTCTCAGTTTTCAAAGCCCATTCCCATTCTCAAAAGTAATCAGCCTAAAATAATCCATACATCGAACAGTCATATTTTGGGGCCATATATTCTGTTGCCTTTCAGCTTAATCAACTGATTTCATCAAATTGACACAAGACAGATTAACAACAGAATAATAACCAAATTTAATTATAGATGTATGTATGGAAACCTGGCATATAGGAGAGTCGGAGACCCCACACGCAGGAGAGGTTTAGAAACAGACAGGCAAAATGAGGTATGTATGACATCCTGGGCTAAGGAATGTGGCTTCAGAAGGGAAGAAGGACATTTGCTGATCCGAAAAGCAGACCAGATATTCAGCAATGAGATGTTTGTCCTGTCATATAGATAGGTCAACGTAATAACTCTTATTACGGGAAAGGCCCTTAATTTAAATTCCTCCAGTTAGTTGGGGGTGTGGTAGGGCAGTAGTTTCTCTTAGGCCTACAGGGTCTCAATTAATTTTAGGTCCAAACAATACACATGCCACAAAAGCGCATCTTGGGTGACTTGTTCTAAATGCCTACAGTGGGCTGTCAGAATTGTAACTAACTTCTATTCAAACTTCCTCCACCTTTTCCCATTTGTTACATTTAAAGCCTGGCTTTATGAAATATTTAAATTTAGCTCTTTTGTTATATTCATTCTCACCACTGGTGATTTGTTATATATAAAAAACAACTTTAGAATATATTAAAATTTTCTATATGTATGAGTTTGTTTATCTAGAATTTCTTTTAGAAAGTAATATAATTTGCTTTTTAAATGTATCCAAATGAAAATAAAGTTTTTCATAATGATTGTTTTTGATTGTTACAAAGTTCAATACACTAATAATTATGAATTAATTCATCTGGAGCTTGAGTATTACAATTCACAATTTTTACTTTGAAAACCTAGTGGGGATTTAGTACAAAAATCTTATACGTAGGATATATTGAGTATGTACTGGAATTGCATCAGTGGTAGAACTTGTCTCTTAAATGAATATCCCTCTTGAAATGATTTCTTAGACTTCAGAGGATAAAGGTGAAGGAGCAGAGAGGTATGAATAATACACATTCAAAGTACTGTGTGCTATGGCTGAAAAGTAGTTAAACTTTTTTTTTTTAACCTTGGCCTGCACTGCAGGTAGACTGTAAGAGCCCCCTTTGTGTTGTGCTGTCTGCTTTGTCTGCATCCTCATTTTTATATTCCATTTCTCAATAGGAATGATGCATAAACTTCCTAAATGTCTCTTGGTAGTATAATAACATTTTTATAAAAAAAAAGTTTACTTGTACCTCAAGTTTTTCTTTAGGCTAAATCTCAAGTATGAGATATCTGAAAAGAACTACTTTTTAGAAATTGGGAAGAGGTAGGCTTTTAAATTTTTACTTAATTCATTCGGTTATTATATATATATTTATATATGTATGTGTGCATATATATGTAAATTTTGCCAAATGAATTCTATTAAGTGGTTTCATTGGTTGGTCAGTGCTATATTTATGTGTACCTGGAGGTGCTGGTTTTTCAGGTAAGTTAGTAGCCAAATGATTAAGCAGATCCTTAAACCCAATTTTACATCTCAGTACATTGAAAGATTACTCCTACCTGCCAGCTAACATACAGTATAGTTTTACAATGATCTATTTAATAAAATCTGTGTCATTCAGCTTCTTTTCTTTTCTGTATGTGTTTTTTAAATTTTTATTTTTTTTCCTTCTTAGAGAAATAGTTGTCAAACTACTTCAATATGAGGCATCTACAAATGTAGCAGACAACAAAGGTTATTTTCCCATTCACCTGGCTGCCTGGAAAGGAGATGAGGAAATTGTGAAGATTCTCATTCATCATGGACCATCGCATTCCCGAGTCAATGAACAGGTGTGCTTGTGAAATGTTTGTTCGTACTCCAATTTTTCTGGATTTTTGAGAATGCAAAGCTACAGTGAAAAATTGATTAGTTCTGTCTTTACTCTACCAAAGACCTTTCCACTGCTGAACTTCCTACAGGAAAATTTGAAAAATGCTTTGGCATTTGTATACAGTACAGAGGCACTAAGTTGGACATTTGTAAAGATATTTGTTGACAAGAAAATCACATTTAAAGGAAGTAGTTGTGATATTTTTTGCCTGCCTTATATAAGCAGCCATTTTGTAGTTGCTGAATATTTAAAGATAGAATGGAATTCACATTTGGAATGTGAATTAGAGCTTTTCTTAATAAAATTTTAAATGCTAAAGAATGATGATAGCTATCATTTGTATAGTGCTTTACCATTTACATAGCGCATTCACATTAAGTACAATTTTATGAATCAAAATGCAAAATACAGTATACACAGTTGCTAATCACAAACTAAGTTAAAAATTTTGTGTGTGTGTGTATGCTCAGAGTAAGTTGAGTAAAACACAGATGCAGTTGATACTGACAAAGTCATAATATTTGCAAGTAGATAATATCCACAGTACACATGACAGACATATTAAAAGAGGAAAGCTATTGTCAGTATTCTAAATAAATAAGGCCACAGATTCCAGAAATAAAATAAGGTCCCCTAAACAGTGTGATAACAAACATCTTGAGCTCTGCATGCCCCCTACTGTTCCCATTTTGTAAAACTATATTCGAAAACCAGCATGCAGTCCAACAATTGAATTTCAGCCAGGGCATTAAGCTGCAGGTTGGCAGTTGTCCAATGTCAATGCAAGTAGGTTACTCTAGGGCAAGCACATCTAATAAAGTATAATTAGCATGTTGTTCAAATAGATACAGACTTCGTAGGCCTCTCGCTGAAATTCAGACTACAGGATAAAAAGTAATACTAGCACTAGCTATAAAAGAGCAAAGGGAAGAAAAATATTTGTTTTCCAAAAATACAGTTGTAGAAAGAACTAATTAAGAAAGATATTTTATTAATTGGAAGTCTTATTAATATTTGTCACAATAAAATGTGTTTACAGGTTACAGAATGCAGAATGATTTTATGAGAGTAAACTTATAAATTTGATCTTTAAAAAATGACAGAGATGGCTATCTTTATCAGCATATTGTGGTAAAAGGAAATTTACGAGAAGGCTGTTCTGTTCTTCAGAAAACCAAAAGTTAAAAAATCATTTGTGGTATGAGCCATCTGGTGGCTATTCCTAAAACTGTCTGAGTGCCCCAAAGCAAACCTGAAACAATAAAGATGGGAAAACAATCCAAGGTTAAACAAGATGTTAGTTTTTTTTTCCCCTTAAGATTTTATTTATTTTTAGAGAGAAGAGAAGGGAGGGAGAAAGAGATGGAGAGAAACATTGATGCCAGAGAGAAACATCAATTGGTTGCCTCTAGCATGCGCCCCAGGACCTGAAAAGAAACCAGAGTATCCAAATATTTTTTAAATGACACAAAAATAAAAAAATTGAAAAACCACCTACAATTCATTGATATTTGAAACAAAGGTTTTCAGTGCCATTAAGACTGTAATGGCATGTCTTAAACAGAAACCCTTTTTTTTTTTGATGCTGACAGATCAATTAAAATATAAAAAAAGGTCTTTTGTGATGAGATTCTTTTTTCATTTCTATTACTTTGTGTTTTGGATTCTATTTGCTTTCTTCTTAGGGCACCAGTCTGTCTTTATTCTCTTACTTATATGGAAAATAAAATGAAACTTAATTTGGGAGACCTCTCTTCAAGTCTTTCATTGTCAAGAATTTACTAGTCAGTGCAGGACACAGGTCACTGTGGCAGAATAGGTGAATGCTGTCCTGTGACCACATCAAAATTACAACTACATTATAGAGCAGCCCACCTGGAGAGCCATCTGAAACTCGCTGAACAGAAGTCTTAAGACTAAGGATGTAAAGGAGCAGCCACGTTGAAACTTCATCAGTGTACCTAAAAGAAATAAAGAAAGAAAGAATTTACTAATCATTTGTCTTTTGGAAAGCCAGTCTGTGGAGAGGGTGTTGTTGTAATTGTTATTAATCTCTCTTATTAACAGATACCGTGGAGGCGTGGTACCCAGTGCAGATGGCACTGACCGTCTGGGCCCAGCAGGGCCGGCGACTAACATGGCAAAGTCATTTATCACGCTTGGAAAATGGAATAAATAATGTAGAGAAATGTTAGATATTTGTTTTCCTATCAAAGTGATAACAGTCAAATGTGATATTTTTGGTGTAATAAATGATACATACTTTTTATCAGATATAAAATTCTATGAGGAATACTTACCAAAATTGATAAACTCATATTTTTAAAGCATGTCAGGTTTAAAACTGTTAAGTTTAAAGTTTGCTATCTAACTGAATTCCTGAAAACTTACATTTTCCATGTCTGTCTTAACAGAACAACGAAAATGAAACTGCCCTGCACTGTGCGGCGCAGTACGGACACTCGGAAGTAGTCGCTGTTCTCCTAGAGGAGCTCACTGACCCCACCATCAGGAACAGCAAGCTGGAAACACCCCTGGACCTGGCGGCGCTGTATGGACGGCTTCGAGTGGTCAAGATGATCATCAGTGCGCACCCCAACTTGATGAGCTGCAACACTCGCAAGCACACGCCGCTGCACCTGGCTGCGCGCAACGGCCACAAAGCGGTCGTTCAGGTGCTGTTGGAAGCGGGGATGGATGTGAGCTGTCAGGTGAGTCTTCTTTTAGCTAGGCTTTCAAAGTGACGTTGCTCTTGCTTTGCTTTGAGATACAGATGTGAAAAGTTATATATAGATCTAACCACTTTTTGATTAGTCAAATTGTGTACAAGTGTTTTTGTAACTACTTAAGTTCAAAGCGCTCTGTCACAGGCTGTTGGGTAATATGTGTATAGATATTAGGTATAATCTCTAACCTCATTCTAATTTGAGGGCTATACACAGGAAAAATTATTACCTGATGGCAGTTGCGTGTGGTATCGTTAGTAACTGTTGCCTTTATTCCAGTAGCTAGCACACTCTAGGAATCCAAAGTTGAATGAATGAATAAAACAAGATTCTTTTGGACATTTGAGGGTATACCTTGTGATTAATATGGCAACACATTTAGAATCCAATTCTCACAAATGTCCTATGGGATTGAGATCTACTAAGTTTCAATTAAGAGATGATGAAGCAGACAAAGATTTAAGAAACTTGCCAAAGGACACATAGCTGATAAACCCAGAATGTGAATTTAGACTTACTGATTAAAGTCCAGGCCTCTTTCCACAATAATGTGCTGTATTTACATGATTAATAAAGGAAAAATCACTATACCTAAGGGCTATTAGAAAAAAGTTATTGGAGACATGTGGTTTGAGTTGAGCTTTGAAGGATGGATAATATTAGGATAATAGATTTTGTTTCTCCACAAGGAAAAGGCAACCTGCTTTTATCTGTCTCAAGTTAGCCACATTTTTTAAAAACTATTTTATTCTTTTTTAAGTTTTTAAAAATTTTTACTTTTATTGTAGTTTTTTCTATTACCCTTTAGTCCCCTCATTACCCTCCTCTGCAATCATCACCACAGTGCTGTCCATTTTCCTCTTTGCTCAGTCCCTCTGTCCTTCCCTTGTCCCCCGCTTAGCTGTCATCTGTTCTCTATCCATGAGTCTGTCTCTGTTTTGCTGTCAGTTCGGTTTGTTCATTAGATGCCACATATAAGTGAAATCATATGGTATTTGTCTTTCTCTGACTGGCATATTTCACTTAGCATAATGTTCTCCAGGTCTATCCATACTGTTGCAAAGGGTAAAACGTTCTTCTTTTTTACCGCCGAGTAGTATTCCATTGTGTAAATGTCCCATAGTTGTTTTATCCATTCATCTACTGATGGACATTTGGGCTGCTTTCACGTCTTGATGATTATAAATAACACTGCAATGATTGTAGGGGTGCTTCTGTTCTTTCAAATTAGTGTTTTGGGTTCCTTCTGACATATTCCCAGAAGTGGAATATGGTTCAAAACACAGATCCATTTTTAATTTTTTGACGTTTTCCCATACTGCTTTCCACAGTGGCTGTATCAGTCTACATTCCCACCAATAGTGCAAAAAGGTTCCCCTTTCTCTACATCCTTGCCCGCACTTGTTGTTTGTTGATTTATTGATGATAGCCGTTCTGACAGGTATGAGATGATACCTCTTTGTGGTTTTAATTGGCATTTCTCTGATGATTGGTGATGTTGATCATCTTTTCATATGTCTATTGACCATCTGTATGTCCTCTTTGGCGAAGTGTCTATTCAGGTCCTTTGCCAATTTTTTTATTTTTTTTTTTGTGTGGTTTTTTTTGGGTGTTGAGTTTTATAAGTTCTTTATAAATTTTGTATATTAACCCCTTATCAGATATATTGGTGAATATGTTCTCCCATTCTCTAGGTTGTCTTTTAATTTTGTTGATGTTCTCCTTTGCTGTACAAAAACTTTTTGGTTTAATGTAGGCCCATTTATCTATTTTTTCTTTTGTTTCTCTTGCCTGGGGAGATATATCTGATAAAATATTGCTATGAGCTATGCCCGAGATCTTGCTGCCTATGTTTTCTTCTGGGATTTTTATGGTTTGGGGCCTATCATTTAAGTCTTTAATTGATTTTGAATTCATTACTGTGTGTGGTGTAAAAAGGTGATCTAGTTTCATTTTTCTGCATGTGTCTCTCCAATTTTCCCAATACCATTTGTTGACTAAACTAGCTTTAGCCTGTTGTATGTGCTTGCTTTCTCTGCCGAATATTAACTGACTATAAGGGTGGAGGTTTATTTCTGGTCTGTCTGTTCTGTTCCATTGATCTGTGTGTCTGTTTTCTGACTTTTTCTTAACTCCCGAACCAGTGGCAGCATTCCTCTCTTCCAGAGACCCTTTGGGTTCCTGTCAGACTGTGACCTTCTCCCCCGTGTATTAGTAAGCTATTGCTGCATAACAAACTATCCCCAAAGTTCATGTCTTCACACAATAACTATGTATTTAGATCAGAATTCTGGGGCTGGTGACTTAGCCTGAGCTTAGCTAGGTAGTTCTTCAGTCTTGGCTGGATTGTCTCATGTGTCTGGGGTCAACTGTAGGTCAGTTAGGTGGCTGCGCATCAGGGATTAACTGGATGTTGCCTGGGATAATGGGCGAGACTGGACTGTGTTCTTTAGTCTACACTATCTTTCTCTCAAGGAATGCTGATATCACAGAGAATATGCATGGATATATAAAATGACAGAATTTTGTTAACCTGTAATCATTCCTAATGCAACTGTGCTTTTTTCCTTTTTCTTTTTTTCCAGACAGAAAAGGGGAGTGCACTTCATGAAGCAGCTTTGTTTGGAAAGGTGGACGTTGTGCGAGTTCTGTTAGAAACAGGTAACTATCATGGCCTCCCACGGAGCTCATTCTGCCAAGTTCTACTCGTATTTCAGGAGCAAAGGAGTAAAAGAAAATCCCTACCTTCTACAAGAGGAAGGAACTGATCCCCATGAAGTTATAATAATTGCTTTGTTTATTTAAGAACATAATACCTCCCTAGGTTTTTATATTGTGAACTATGGTAAACAGAAGTGAGAGCCTGTCCTTAAAGCAGATTCTCCTGTTTTTTTTTTTTTTTTTTTAACAACTGAGTCACTGTTGTCCATCAGCTGCAGTGATATAAAAGGGACCTTTTAGAGGGATTGCTTTGAGGGAACAAAGTACAGTTATTTGTCTTTATATGAGGTTTTTTTTTTTTTTTAAGGTTGAAAGGAATGAGTGCAAATTCATACTTGAAAAGGATGATTCTGTTGTGTTATGGATAAATTTATTATATTTCTTTTCCTCTGTAAAAAAATGTAAAACAATGGCAGACTATTGCATTTTGATTTTGTTTATGCAAAGTTAAAATTTCATGTATATTGGACTTCCGGCCAAGATGGAGGTGTAGGTGGACACACTGTGCCTCCTTGCACAACCAAAATTAAGGACAACAAAGATTTAGAAACAAGAAAGCCACCAGAACTAATAGGAAATTGAACTGTACAGAAGTCCAACAACTATTCATCCAGACCTGTAAGAGGGGCAGAGTCACGGCAGGAAAAAGGAGAGGTTGGCGGACCCAGATGTGCAGGCAGTGGCTGGCAGATCCCAGGCACACAGGCAGTGGCTAGCGGACCCCTGCACGGGGTGGCAATGGTGCAGACCCAGTGAGGCTGTGCAAGGTGGCTGGCTGACCAGGTGGTCCCACATTCACATGCAGATAATCCAGGTGAAGGGGAAGTGGTGGAAGGGACTGGAATCCGAGACAGAGTGGAGCAAGTGTCATTGTTCCCTCTCAGACCCCGCCCCCACATACAGCATCACAACCCAGTAACTGGGCTGCCCTGCCCTGGTGAACATCTAAGGCTCTGCCCCTCACTACGTAACAGCCGAGACCAGACCAAAAATAAAAAAATAAAAAAAAACAAAAATGGCTCAAACCGGAGAACAAATCAAAGCCCCAGAGTCAATTCATCTAAATGTCCAAGAGATAGCCAATTTATCAGATGCATGCTTCAAAGTCCTGGTGATCAAGATGCTCACAGAATTGGTTGATTTTGCTCACAAATTAGATGAACAAATGAAGGCTACAATAAGTGAAATGAAGCAAAATGCACAGGGAACCAATAGTGATGGGAGGAAAACTGGGACTCAAATCAGTGGAGTGGACCAGAAGGAAGAAAGAAACAACCAAACAGAAAAGGAAGAAACAAGAATTCAAAAAAGTGAGGAGAGGCTTAGGAACCTCCAGGACATCTTTAAGTATCCCAACATCCGAATTATAGGGGTACCAGAAGGGGAAGAGGAAGAGCAACAAGTGGAAAACTTATTTGAACAAATAATAAAGGGGAACTTCCCCAATCTGGCAAAGGAAATAGTCTTCCAGGAAGTCCAGGAAGCTCAGAGTCCCAAAGAAGGTGGACCCAAGGAGGAACACACCAAGGCACATTAGAATTATATTAGCCAAGATGAAAATGAAGGAAAGAATTCTAGAAGCAGCAAGGGGTAAGGGGACAGTCACCTACAAAGGAGTTCCCATCAGACTGTCAGCGGATTTCTCAAAAGAGACCTTACAGGCAAGAAGGGGCTGGAAAGAAGTATTCTAAGTCATGAAAGTCAAGGACCTGCATGCAAGATTGCTCTATCCAGCAAAGCTTTCATTTAGAATGCAAGGGCAGATAAGGCACTTTTCAGATAAGGTCAAATTCAAGGAGTTCATCATCACCAAGTCTTTATTATATGAAATGTTAAAGGGACTTATCTAAGAAAAAGAAGATAAAAAACATGAACAGTAAAAAGACAGCAAACTCACAG
>PVKU01015899.1:0-10895 GCA_004027475.1 Anoura caudifer | reverse complement strand
AAGTCTCTTTCCTGGAGGCTGGCCAATCCAGGTTACAGAATAGTCAGTGAAACTGAATACAGAGCCTTTGCAGGAGAATTTCTGATTTCTGCAGGCTGCCTCAGGTACCCCTCAGACTCCATCAGCTGTACCTCATATGGGGCACCTGTAGACAAGAGTCTCTCATTGGGAGTACACACACATTAATGCATTCAAGCCCCACTTTATTCATAATGCTACATGTAAAAGCATCAGAACTGGAGGACAGCTCAGCTCAAACTTCATGGTGCTTCCTCTCTGTTAACTGCTGAAGTGAGTGCCAACAGCAGAGACTCAGAAGCTAGGGCTGCTCTCTCAGGTGCAGGGAATGTAGTGGGGCTGGGTTTATCAGCACATGGAGCACCCAGTTTATATTTAATCCTCCAATTAAGGACAGAGAAGTGAAGTCCATGGGTGAGAGAACCTACTTGACTAAGAGGGACAAGCATCCTTGTGATAGAAGAAATTTTATAAGAGGATGTTTAGTCTAAGTGCCATAGAGTTATTGTTGCTCATTTCTGCCATTGATCAGTTTAACACAATTTAATACACTGAGATATTCCACAGGCACAGTGTTCCATGCTAATCACCTCAGAATAGAGTGGAACACTGTGCAATAAATGCCCTTTGCAACTTTGTCCATGTGTCGACATACAGAGGGAAGTTCATTCCCATCATTAGCTTCCCAGGTCTGAGGGCAATGGTCACTGCAAGGGCTGCTCTTTGTGCTTTCAAGACAGAATTCCTGCCCATTGTGCATTTGTGCACCAAGAGTCCATCAGTGTTGAGAAAGAGAGTGGGAAGAAGGAACAAACACATGTAGAGAGTTTTAACTGCACTGGACATACTCTGTGCTTAGCATGTTCCATTTCTGTCCCCAATGACTAACCAACTGTCACCTCTAGTGACTGACGTGCACACCACACACAATCCATTAATATGTAAGGGGATACTAAGATCCAAATGCCACACTGTCATGATTATATACAATATCTGGGAAGTTTGAAAACATGACATGCTTACTTAAAATGATCAAACCTAAGTGAAGCCTCAAACCCCATTGACCAATGCTCCTTGGGATTGTTGTTCCTGTCCACACCTTCAAGCACACATCAGCCATGTCCCTGTGACATGGTGACTGGGAGTACAATGGATTTCACCTCCAGTGCAACCTGGACCTCACACTATGCTGATGTGGTAGATACTGAAACAGTTCAAGGATTAAAGTCACTTCTAATGCTGCCTCCCTGCTACATCTGTTTAGGCGCCTCCCATAACATCCAATCAGAACATTTTATCTGTGGAAGAAAATAACAGAGAAAAACTGCCCTGGAAAATCACTGGAAGAACACCAATCATGTACCTTTTTCAATATAAACTGCAGTGAAACTCTAGACAGTCAACCCATGTAGTCATGTTACACTACAGTCCTAATCCATTCTGGTTGTGGTAACAAAGTCCTGTGGCCTGGGACATTGGCAAACAAAAGAAATGTATTTCTCACAGATCTGCATGTGAAAAATCCAAGAATAGAGGCTGACCATTTAGGTGACTGGTGAGAATCTGCTTCCTAGATGGCTGTTCCCTCTAATCTCAGAGGATGGATGGAGTAAGGCAGCTTCCTCAATCCTCTCACATGAAGGCCCTGACTCCATTCATCAGAGCTCCACCCTGGGACCAACTCTTGTCCTAAGGCCCGACATTCTAACAACATAACATGAGTCTCAAATTTTAATGTGTGAGTTTTTGAGTGAAACAGTCACTCATAGGAACACCGAAGGAATCAAATTGTGTTTCTATCCAATTGGAAAGCTACTCCAGCAGACCCTTCTAAACTGAGGATACCTATAGTCCTGTGGAAACTTCTTGTCTTTGGAAGCAGAAAAGGGATGCAAGTCCTTCAAAGCAAGCTGAATATCTTGTAAAGTGAACAAGTTCCAGCCTAAATTTTGAGCTAAAATGCCCATATAATTTATTATTATTTTCTCTTGTTGCTTATGTATAACAATTATTCTCATTTTCTTGGGGCTAAATTTGTTTTCTACCCATAATGGTTGTTTGCTTCATGTTCTCACTCATTATTCCTGGGAGTTCAATGGACTAAGAAGTAGGGATCATTTTTTTCACGTTGGATACTGACATATTAAGATTCATCCCTCTCTCTCTCCTCTTGTACACAAGTGGAAAATACATACAGAAAGTGGTGATTTTCTCTAGTTCCTAGCAGGTGGGAGATTAGAACAACACAAATCCATCTTGTGAGCAGGAACCTCTTCAACCTTGTCAGAGATCAACAATAAGAACCAGACTGAGGTTCTTACATCCCTATGTGATATGAAACAGCCATTCCTGACTTGCTGAAAAGTCTGCCCTGCTCTCAACAGACTCCACAATGAAGTGACAAACTATTTCATAGTCCCTCTGTGTGTGTGACATCACCATCCTGGACACCTGTACCAAGTTAGGATGGGGCTTGCTCTACATCTATATGATGTCAACTGCTATTGGTCTTCATGAATATGGAGTCAGGTCAATACTGTCTCCCCCAGAGCACTTTTCCTCTGGCACTGGGCTCATGTGCCTTTTTGCCCACTGTTCAGCATTCGTGTGTCTGTTGCTGGTGGGCTTGGACTCTGAGGTGTGTGGGGCTGGCCTGCACTGTTCGGTCCCACAGAAACTCTGCTTGGACTTAACTGATGTGGATCATGAAGATTAGATGATTCAAGTATGACTCGTTAGGATAACATTAAGCAAATATTTTGACTTTCTGCTCCTGTGCATGTAAAAATGCTTTCCTCCTATTATAACAAGCCTCTGCAATTCACATAGTTAAGATGTCAGCACAGACTCATGAAGGAAGTCAGGCTCCCTGAGAGAAACTGTTGTGTGGAGCATTAACCCCACACCTGGCAGGAAACAACCCCTTAAACTGCATCTGCAGCTGCTCCCAAGATGATGCCTGGGCTCAGTGTGCCCTGTGGGCCCCCTGGTGTTCTGAGCATCCCCTGCAGCCGAGCTTGCTTGTTTCCTTCAGGGAGGTTTGTGCCTTGACTCACAATGACTTCCCCTCACTGTGTCTCTCGCACAGTAATACATGGCCGTGTCCTCAGTTCTCAGGTTGTTCATTTGCAGGTAGAGCTCGTTCTTGCCATTGTCTCTGGAGATGGTGAATCGGCCCTTCACGGAGTTGGCGTAGTATGTGCTACTATCACTACTAATGCGTGAGACCCACTCCAGACCCTTGCCTTGAGCCTGGCGGACCCAGCTCATATAGGAGCTACTGACGGTGAATCCAGAGGCTGCACAGGAGAGTCTCAGAGACCCCCCAGGCTTCACCAAGCCTCCCCCAGACTCCACCAGCTGCACTTCACACTGGACACCTACAAACACAAAAATATCAGGTCAGTAACTCTTGCCCTTCCACTTTATCCCTCAGATGTATCCACTCACATACTCAGTGTCTCCCATTCTCTATAGATTACCTGTTATAATAGCAACAAGGAAAACCCAGCTGAACCCAAACTCCATGGTGAGTGGCCTGTGCTCTGTCCTGACAAGACTCCAGGAACACCTGGGAATCCAGGGCTGGGCTCCTATTTCAGAGCTGCAGGATCAGGGCTGGGCTGCTTTTCATGAGCAGAGGGGCCCCATTTGCATACCCTCTTACTACATAGGGAGCTCTGGGGCTGGATATTCACATGAAGGACATAGTCCCAGAATGCAACATACCTAAGGGCACAAGTCTGTTACCAGTTAGTCCCCACATTTGAGCCTGTACTGGTCCATGAGATGTATAGATGACCAAGAAGAGTGAATTTTCATAAATGAGAGGTTTTTAAAATAAGAGATGCCCTTGAAAGTCAGCAGTAATGAACAAACCAAGGAAATTCAATGCTCACACCCACAGGGAACATTTAAATTCCAGGATGTTCCTGTTCTTGTCATGGGAAGTTACATCTGTCCTATTTCTTCTACAACGTGATCAGACTATGAACTAAGGAGAGAGTGTGACCCTAGACCTCTTGGACACAGTGTTGGAGGAGACGGAGGGTCTATGTGGTTCTTTTGGAGACAAAAGCGGGAACCCTTCACAGAACCAGGCAGGGTGGCCTGGAACATGTTTCTTTACTGGAGTTTGGTGCTGAAAATGCACTGTGTTCACTGCCTCTTTTTTGTTTTCATTTCCTAGACTCTGGGAAAACTGGGTTCACACATTTGGAATGCAGAAGAAAGTCAGTCATAAGTAGATGTGCTTAGGTGAAGATTTATGTAGAAATTGGGGAGTAAGTATGTGGAACTTTTATGAATTAGATTATACAAAACCTTGGTGCAAACCACTAAGAGAAAATAGCAGGTAAAAATAAAATCATAATTTATATGAAGAGCATTATTTTCTTTATCAATTCATTACAGGATAATAAATCATTCAGATAACTTACCATTACTATAGTTGGTGGATCTGATGTTGTGTTAAACTATTCATTATTGAAGGTTCAGCCTGATGCTCTCTATTAGGACCTGTGTTTACATCAATGTTCAATGCAGCTGTTATCAGGGAGCAGGGGCGGAGTATAATGGAACCCCCTGATTTTTTGACAATTAATTTCACAAGAACCATCTCTTCTCTCTCACAGTCTCTATTCATGTCTGCATATGACCCATGGGAGTTTGTCACCATGGCCACGCATAATGGGCATCAGCTGCAGTTGCACCTGATGTACTGATAGTAGCTATGTGCAAAATGGAAAACAGTACTCCATGCATGGTGATGAATTTCCATGGATGGTAAGTGAAGCTGGTTTGAACTGGCAATTTCACACTGACCTCCAGAATGTACAAGAAAAATGTGTGTAGATTGCAGTGTCAGGCAAGTGATAATTGTTTCAGTTGATGCACGAAAATAGTACAGGCTGTATGTGGGTCTTCCATCGTCAAGGGTGTCTCTATGATGCTCTTTGCTGTGTGACAGCATCAGTACTAGCTCAGAGACAGGGGTTCTCACACTCCTTTGACCTCAGGTGAGGAGAATACACAGGATCTCACCCTGAGGGAGGGCTGAAAGAAGGCTGCGATGTCAAAGACTGTGCTGGATCTTGGACTTTCCTGCAAGAATGTCATCTGTGTGATGCTGGGCCAGAGACAAAAACATAGAAACTCCCCTTTACTTTCATGCACTTACTTTTCCCCAAGCACAATTCCAATGTTCAGAAATAAGCAAATGTCCTAGAACTTGCTTGGCATCACCTTGTCCAATTACCCAAAGGTAACACTGACCAATTATTCCTAGATGGCACCTCAATGAAACACTTCATTCAGAGGACAAGGTGTCTTCAAATGTGTCCCCTACACAATGACAACAAATAACAGGAGCCCTTTCTGTAGCGCCTTCTCTGCCTCTTCCCTGAAGTGTATCTGGTCTCCTGAAACCTTCCCTGAATCTCTGATGTGTCTGTGGCAGCATCAGTCCTGGTCTCAGATCCCACCCTGTGTGAGGAAGTCAGGAGGACCATCACCCTGCCATGTCCTCTGCTCAGCCAAACTGCCCCACCCCTCCTGGTCTCTTACATACTCAGCATGTGGGTGATCGTACAGTGTCCTTCACACAGTAATACATGGCCAAGTCCCTGACTGTGAGTCTGCTCAGCCCCATGTAGGCTCTGTTCATGGACATGTCTGCAGTCATGGTGACTCTGCCCTGGAACTGCTGTGTGTACTTTCTTTCACTATCATCGGGGTGATCATCCCCATCCAATCATGCCCTTGTCCTGGGACCTTTTGCATCCAGTGCATCCAGCAGCCTGTGAAGGTGTATCCAGAATCCTTGCAGGAGACCTTCACTGAGGCCCCAAGCTTCCTCACCTCAGCTCCAGACTACACTAGTTTCACCTGGGAGTACTCACCTGTGGAAAGGAGACAGGAGTTTGTGGAAATGTCCCTTGACTGCTCTTGGTCCCCTCATCAACCCAGAGACTGGAGAGCCTCTTGCCTACAGCCACTGCCACCAGGAAGAGGGCTCTCCACCTCCAGTCCCCTGTGACAGGCTGTGCCATCAAGAACCCTGAAGGGGATGGTGTGGCCGAGGGTGATGCTCTTAGGACCCAGACACACACATATTCAATCTAGTCTCCCTCTCTCTCCTCTGCATATTCATGAGGCAGAGCATTTCATAGCTGAAGTCCTTACCCCAACTGAGAGAAGTTAGAGGACACAGAGAGGATATTCAATGGTAGTCTGATGAACCCAGTCCTAATGCCTGTGTGAGGATATGTTCCCCTGCCAGGTCCCTAAGTTCTGTAAAGAAATAGCTCCTCCTCCTGAGAAATAAGACACACAAGACATGCACCTCTTTGTGAACCCACCTTTGAGTGACACAGAGACACCTGGGCCTGTTTGGCCTTGGTACATGACTGTCTTATTACTGGACCAGTGCTTCTGCAAAATTCTCCACCTAGTGAGTTAATAAAATAATCCCTGTGTCAAACTCCTTACAATTGAGATATAAAGAAGCCATAGAAATGCCCTTATTGGCTGTGGTCCTCATACCTAATACTTTTGTAAATGCTCTAATGGAATAGAATATTTACAGTCACCTCATGTCCAACTGTTACAGAGCAGACATACAGACAGACATATATCTCTCACATGCAGGGCCAAAGGGCCCAGGGTGTCACAATATACTATTGCCAAAAGGATCCCTTACTGGGCTCAATCGTCTATCCTCAGAAGGAAAGATATTCCTCAATGCCAGAGATATGTGAAAAGGAAAGGAAATGTTTACTAAAAGCTATACAGACTTAAAGTAGCGACCTAATGTCTTCATTAAAATATCAAAGTCCTTTAGGATACCCACAGATGCTCACGGTGCTTCCTTCTGCCCCTGCCCTAATTCAGGGTACCATAACTCAGGAAAAGAAGCAAACGTCCAGAATCCAGGTTCATGACACCTTCAGCTGTGTTGTCATCCAGGCAGGATCTCTAATTAATCCAAAGCCATGTGGCACCTTCTCATGGCCTACTTGCAAGAGTCCTTTCCCCCTTCTTCCAGGCAAAATCTCTCCTGCTTCCCAGGCCATGCAGCCAAAGGGAGCACCTCAAAGCTGTGTGGTACTCTTCTACCAAAGTTGCAGGGAAGGGGTCCCCACTCTGGCAAAACCTTGTGGCTCTCTCTGGCCAAGCTGCCAGAGGGTCTCCACTTTGCCAAAGCTGCGTGGCTCCCCCTTCACCTAAATTGTGGGGATAGGGTCACCATTCGGCTAATGCCCAGTGTTGGTTCTCTGCTAAAGCCATGTGGTGATTCTCCCTCACATGGCTGTGAGGGTCCTGACTCTAACAAAAGCGCATGGTTCTCTCTCCAATGGCTGCCACATCTCTGTTTAAATCCTCCTGCCAATTCTCCTCTGCAGCACCATTTCCAACTCCTCCTACAATCAGTTACACCAGCCAGCATTCCTGCATTATTCCAAGTTTACTGGGCTGCCATTGTGAGTCTAGGCAGGTGTGTTCCCAGGTCCTGGAGCCAGTCTTCTCCAACCTCCCATGCAGATGCCATAACTTGGGGGTCCTGCCCCCCAGTTACATCTTGGGGGGTCCTTTCCATCCCCCTGGCTCAGAGCATGGCCACAGCTATTTAACACATCTAAGCCACCAGCCAAAGGCTATAGATATGTTAAATAACCATGCTATGGGTTAGCTGCAAAGCTGTGGCTGAACAAAACAGCTCTGCATGTTCCTGCTGCATGTGTCCCTTCCCCCAACTCACACCTGTGGGGGAAGGGGTGAGGTTATCTCATTTAGCCCTCTAATACTTCCTGGACACCCTGAGCTCTGGGCCCCATTCCAAATCCCTATTTGTCCCCCCCCCACCTTGGCTGCACCCAGTATCACAACCCTACTTTAGATGTTTTTATGGGAAGAGGAAGATGCAGGACCTAAGAGAAAATTCCTCCCCAGCCCCCTCTCCACCTGAACCTGGGGCTGCTGTCCTGAGGTCCTGGGTCCCACGTGCCTCCTGCTGCCCAGCCTGAGACATTCAGGGCATGGTCCTGTCTGGGCTCAGAGGGCATGGACATCTCTTTGGATCTAGTTGAGAATTGAAAGCAATACCTTGACTTCAGGATGCTCCCACAGGGACACCATGTGCTATGACATCTCTAGGCACAGAGAACTGACCTTACTAAGGGGCTTACTAAACCCTAGTGTCTCTGCAGGGAACCTCCAAAAAAGGCTCTATGAGCCACCAGGGAGCCCCTTTTCTGGAGCTGCCTGACGCACTGACATAGCCAACATTTCTGAGTCTGGAAGTTCTTGGGGCCTTTGGAGGCCTCTGGTGTCCTCAGATTCCTCCGTTTGAAGGTCCCATCTGAGAAACCCTGCATGAGACCCTAATCCCACCACATTTCTACTACTCAATTACACACACACACACACACACACACACACACACACACACACACTGATGATTTTCATGGTAATGCTCTTGAAGTCTCCTTTTTCCCCTATTCCTACCATATGGGCTGGGCCTCCACATGCGGTCTAGGCCTGACTGTGGCTTGCTCAGTGAGTGAGGTAAACTCTGTGAGGGACACCCTGGATTTTCTTCCTTGATTGATTCTCCATAATGCTGGTTGTCTTCCTTTCTGTCCACCTGCCTTGAGGACTTCAGACCCCAGCATCCCTCACAGAAACAGAATCACTGCTCAGTGACCCACAGCTGCACCTGTAAGGGGCTACAGGAACCACTATCTCCTCTTGAATCTGGGTTTCTTGTTCAACACTTGTTGACATTCCTGCACTGATCAAGTCATCAGAGGTGAGGACTTGGGTCCTGCTGGTCATTACTGAGACTCCCTGTCCAAGCTGGTCTTCTCTGGGGTCAGTCATGGAGGAGCTGTGTGATGTTTCCCATGTGGATTCCATGTCCTCAAATCCAGGAGCCTGGCAGGCACTGAGTTCTCAGTTCCTGGGACAGGCATGAGCATCTATTCTGGTTTACACTGGCTGAGGAATGTGACAGGTGGTTTCTACATAAGAGAGTAAGAGACAGTCCCCATTTCCACAGGATCGTGCACTTGTGTTGGTTTTATCAATCATGTGACAGTTTTGTGTGCCACCAAGTCATCGGAGTCACCACACAGTTACCCTCAAGGTTGATCTTGTCATTATCATGTATTACTACCCTTGGAACCTGTATCAAACAAACATACTTCTTGGCAAATAGTCACAATAATATGATTAGTCAAATACATCCTTTTTGTTTCATTGTATGTGCATCATTTATATTCCCACGTGCAAGTGGGTTGCAGTTGGATATTATCTGAGATCAATATGGAGAAAAATCATTTGCAAGATCAATCACTGAAGATATGTGCCCTTGGCTTGTCATCAGCTTAGTCTGCTGATGCTGTCACAGTCAGCTCTGATGCCAGGCAGTACTGCTCATTCCACCATCGATGATCTCTGAGTCATCACAAGGCTCCAGGATTTTCAATGGTCATCACACTAGGACACAGAGAATATCAGGAAACAGCTTTGCAATTTGTAACATGACATTAATGGGATCCTCCCTCTTGTTCACCAAGTTCCTCGTGCTGTTTCAAGTAAACATACAGGTGGGCTCTCATGGGCACATTCCCTACGATGGGCAAATGTGCATGCCCTCTTCTTTACAAAGTATAGTCATGGTCCTCCAGAGAAACAAACAAAAAGGCAAATTTGCGCTTACATTTATTAGGAACTGATGTTCATATTCTGGGCAGTGAGACCTCCCAAATTTCGATGAGCTGTGGTGGCTGGCAGCAGACACAGGAGAGCTGCTGTCCTAACTCAAGCTGAGTTAAAGGCTGAGGACCAGAGTGTCCAGAACAGGAGAAGACCACTGTCCCAGCTCCAGAATCTATCACATGGGTAGCAAAGGGCTTATTTTTCTCTCCTTCACTGTTTGTTCCAGTCAGACATTCCAGTGGAGTGGAGGGTGCCCACCCACATTTTGAGAACGATCTGCTTTACTGTGCTACCAGTTAAAGTTAAGTTCACATGTAAACACACTATTGACAGATCCAGGAATGACTTTCAGGCAAATTTTGGCACCTAGTCATCTACTCAAACTAACACAAAAATCAGCAGACACAACACAGATATTTAGGGGAATAGTTTCTTAGATCTTGGTTATATGAGTCTGCTCAATATGTTTAGATGGAGAAGCAACCACTTTAGACTCATTGGGGTGAACACTTTCTTATGTATCCGCATGTTGAACGTGAGGTGGAGAGGAAGCTCTGGGCAAGAGATTAAAATTGCTCCTGAAGAAGCCCTGAGTTGGGGACTGCTCTGTGTAGTTTCCAAGATTGCAGCCCCATGATAGCAAGCCCTGAAACAGGCTAGTAAGTCTCCCTGGAAAATCAGGTAAAAATGCAGGTGGCAAACATGACCTGACTCTAACACTGAGGGTTCCCTTGGGAATCAGGTCTGAAATGCACATTGTATCCTTTAAAGCTTCCTCTGCTTTATTTTGTGTAGCCCTGGTGATATAAACCATGTATTTAAGTTCAAAGCATAAGGAATAAACTCCTTATCTCATGAAACACGTCTTAAAGACCCTCTGGCATCAGCATGGCTAACAGACCCTGACCTATAACAGATCTCTGTGTTCCTTCAATTGTTATCTATAGATAATACCCATTTTTTGATGGCCATAGTCTTTTGGACATAGACTGATGAGCTATGCATGTATGCTGTATACACCTACACATACCATTCCCAATAAAAGTCGTTTGGAAAAAGGGCTTGGGGCATTCTCCACTAGAGGGAATTGCCAACCCCTTTCCCTCCAGAGCAGCAAGGTTGTGTCCAGCAAGACTCATTTACCATCCACAGCAGAT
>PVKU01015898.1:0-16533 GCA_004027475.1 Anoura caudifer | reverse complement strand
CTCCAGGACATCTTTAAACGTCCCAACATCCGAATTGTAGGGGTACCAGAAGGGAAAGAGGAAGAGCAACAAGTGGAAAACTTATCTGAATGAATAATAAAGGAGAACTTCCCCAATCTGGCAAAGGAAATAGACTTCCAGGAAGTCCAGGAAGCTCAGAGAGTCCCAAAGAAGTTGGACCCAAGGAGGAACACACCAACGCACATCATAATTACATTACCCAAGGTTAAAATGAAGGAGAGAATCCTAGAAGCAGCAAGGGATAAGGGGACAGTCACTTACAAAGGAGTTCCCATCAGACTGTCAGCTGATTTCTCAAAAGAGACCACACAGGTAAGAAGGGGCTGGAAAGAAGTATTCCAAGTCATGAAAGGCAAGGACCTACATCCAAGATTGCTGTATCCAGCAAAGCTGTCATTTAAAATGGAAGGGCAGATAAAGTGCTTCTCAGATAAGGTCAAGTTAAAGGAGTTCATCATCACCAAGCCCCTATTATATGAAATGTTAAAGAGATTTATCTAAGAAAAAGAAGATAAAAAATATGACAGTAAAAAGACAGCAAACTCACAGATATTAGTGACCACACCTAAAACAAAAGCAAACTAAGCAAACCACAAGAACAGGAACAGAAACACAGAAATGGAGATCACATGGAGGGTTAGCAACAGGGGAGTGGGAGGAGGATAGAGGGGGGAAGGTACAGAGAATAAGTAGCATAGACAGTGGGTAGAAAATAGACAGGGGGAGGGCAAGAATAGTGTGGGGAAAGTAGAATCTAAAGAACTTATGAAACACGGACATGAACTAAAGGGGGGAATGTGGGTGGGAGGGGGTGTGCATGGTGGAGGGGAATGATGGGGAGAAATGGGACAACTGTAATAGCAGAATCAATAAAATATAATTAAAAATAAATTAATCTGTGTTCATGGAATATACTTAATTAAATGCAAAGTATTGTCTTTTTGTATTGCTAGAATGAGTGTATTAATATTTGGTTTAGAAAGTTATGCATGATACGACTCTATAATTCTTTGTATAATGTCCCTGTCATTTTTTGAGTCAAAGTTATACCAGCTTTCTAAAAAGAGTTAAGAGAATGGAAGAGTTTATGTTTAGAAGAATCTTTCAAAATATAAAAGAACACAACTCAGTTTTCATTTTCTTCCTAAATGCTAGGTATAGTATAGATAGGAAATACAAGTTTTTGTTGTTCTTTCTTTTTTACATCAAACCTTAAGAGTTAGTGGCTGACTGTATCATCCTATGAATAGCTTGTTAGGAATGCTCTAAAATCTTCAGAAAAAATAGATCTGCAAAATTCCTAGTACAACAGTGGAAAATTTTAACTGGGAAATTATAATCCATCCCACCGTTTTTGACATTGTTTCTGTAAATGCTGACTCTGACTAATATGTAGATTGTAGATGAGCAGCATTTTGCATAAGAATCCTAGGAACTAACTTCAAAAGATACAGACTTTGACCTTTAGACATCCCACCTCCACTAGATTTGCCAACATTCAACTGTGGAGCGAGGATGACATGAAGCCGAGATGACCAAACTAGATGATACATTCCAGACCATCATTTGCCTTATTGGAAAAGACTGCTCATCTGCATGTAGAGAATTTTGCAACCACCTCCCTTGATCTCTTTGTTATGTTCCCCTCTCCATCCTTATAAAAAAACAAAAACAAAAAACCTCTACCTCCACTGAGAGGTGGAGATGGCCTTTGTGACACAGTCCCCCATCTCCCAAGAGGTGGGCTTTGTGATATGAGTTTCCCATCTCCCAGATGATCAGCAAATAAACCACTTTCCTTTACATCAGCACCTGCTTCTCAAATATTGACTTTCATAGAGGCAGGCAGCTGGACCCAAGTTTGGTAATGCAAGTGTTTGAGAACTTACTTTAAAACTCAGGTCTAATGATAATAAGTTGAGTATAGTCATTATTGTTAGTTAAACCTAGCATACACACACTAGGAAAAACTTCAGCAAAATTTTGTACTTTCTCTCCCTTGGTTGGGACTCAATACAGATCTATTAGTTGCCTCAGTATTTATCTTTTTAAAAAATTTGATAAAATACACATGAAATGTGTCTTCTTAACAATTCTTTTTGCTTTATTCTTACTTGAGAATATGTTTTAAAAAATTGATTTTAGATAGAGGAAGGGGTGGGGGTGGAAGAGAGCGAGAGAGAGAGAGAGAGATTGGTTGATTTTGCCACCTATTTGTGCCCAGAACATGCAACCTAGGTATGTGCTCTGATCAGAAATCGAACCTGTGACCTTTCAGTGTATGGGACAACACTGCAACTAACTGAGCAACACTGTCAGGGCCATCTTAACCATTTGTAAATGTACAGTTCAGTGGAATTAAGTACATTCATTTTGTTGTGCAACCATAATCACCACCCATTACCAGAACTTTTTTTTATCTTCACAAACTGAACCTCTGTGCTCATTAAACACTAACTCTCCATTCTCCCTTCCCCAGTCCCAGGATAACCATGCTTCTCCTTTCTCTCTCTATGAATTCAATACTCTAGGTAGCTCATTTAAGTGAAATCACACAGTATTTGTCCTTTATGACTGACCTGTTTTACTTAGCATAATGTCCATAAAGGTTTTATCCATGTCACAGCATGTGTCAGAATCTCTTTCCCTTTTAAAACTAAATAATATTGCATTGTATGCATATACAACTTTTTAATTATTCATTCATCCATCCATGAACACTTAAATGCTTCCACCTTTTGCCTGTGAATATAGATGTACAAATATCTGTTTGGGTCCCTGCTTTCAGTTATTTTGAGTACATATAAACATTGTTTCTTGAGTCTAGAAAAAGTTAGTTTCAGTTTAGTTCAACCCACTATTTAATCACATTCCTTTGTTTCTGTACCATGTCAAGTCATAGAGAAAATACTAATGAAAAATAGAGCAGATTCTGGTTTGGACACTGTTTACAAGTTTGATGAAGGAGTGTTACTCAAAATAATAATAATAATAATAATAATAATAACAACAATATTTCATGTTCTTGTTTTATTATATATGCCAGTAGTTTTCATTAATGACTTGTAGTGTATTATCTAGGGAAATGAGTCCAACAATAGCATGCATTCTGAATTCTCATTTTTCTAATACAGCCATAAATGAAAGTAGTAAGTATAGAGTAGACACTGTTGAGAATCAATGTAGCTCTGTTGCTTAATCCCTGTGTTACTCAAAGCCATTTACTGATATCTCTCCGAAATGGGCTTGATGCTACAGTATTTATGCCTTGTAGTGTCTTCATGGGATCTGAAAAAGGCCTCTGACAGTGCCCTTCACAGATGACCTGGAAGGAACAACTTGATAACTCCCATACTGTGCCATGGAGGGTCCTGAATTTCAAAATTTCTGGCCCCTCTCTTGGAGCGAGAGATGGGGACCTATTCCTGTTCGCAGCAGGGACTGGCTTTGGGTGGAGAGACCAGTTGTTTTCAGTATCAGCCCTTGACAAGGGTTGTTATTTTTCCTGTCTTGTTTGTTGGGGTCCAGTTCAAGTTTGTTTTTCTTGCAGAAAGACAGGAAGGCCAATTTGGAACACACACAACTCACATGTCATCAGTGATGACTTGGCCCAGCACTTGGCATTGGCTCCTTGACAGTTAAAAGGCACATGGTGGGTGAGCCCCTGTGGCCAGCATGAGGAGCAAGGAAAAGGAGGGAGAATGTAAGATTCTTATCTGTGCAGGCCTTGCAGGCCTCTCCATTCTTTCCCCCTGCTCGTGCCTCCCTCAAGGGACTTCTGGCTTCAGCTCACACAATTTCTCGCCTGGAGGGCCCCACTGTTCAGTGGCTGCCTCCACTTTCTGTCCACCTCTTCCTCTTACTGAATGTGTGAGGAAGCATCCCACCCTAAGGAGAGGAAAGTCTGGCTCAGCAGAGATCCATGCAGCAGCCTTGTGGGAGGCAGAAGCAGGAAGAGGGAGAAAGAGTACTTTCCATGTTGGACCCAAGACAATTGTGCGGTTATTTAAGAAAAACTTGGTGTTTTTCCTCTAAGACTTCAGTGGTGTTGGGAGTCACCATATACAAGTTTTCATTGACTTCAAATATTATGGTGCTTTCTGGGATGGTATGCTCTTGAAATGCATGCGGATGTTTGGTGAATGCTGTCCAGTCCTATTATGTAAAGGCCTTGGAACTTTTCAAGAGCGAATCACAGCCTTACATGTGGTGAAGGAGCACACTCAATTCCAGGGCAACCTGACTGGGTAAAACTGCAAAACAAAAATAATATAAACAATAACATTTGTAAAATGTGATCTTATGTTCTCAATAACTAAAGCTTCTTCAGTCAGTTCATTAATGGATATTTTAGGGAGTCAATGATACTTTGAGAGTATTTAGATCCCCAAAGCATCAGTTTTGTCACTAAAATGACTAATAGTGGGGCTTACTTTGCAGGATTTGAAAGGATTCAGAGAGACCATAATTCCAAACACTTCTTAATCTCCCCCAAAATGACAGCTGTTTTATGATTCCTATGTGTTCATCCCTTCTTTTTGAAAAAAGTATGGTGTTTGTAATTGAAAAGAAGTAGGAGTCATAGCTTGGAAGTTATCTCTGAAGAATTATACTTTACCTAGTGGTGTAAGATTAACACAGTAAACATTCAAAAATAATTTGTTGAATGAACAGCTTTATAATTGTTTGTTTTCTACCTATTTTATGTTTCAACCACAAAAAGCAGAAACCTTGTTTTCCATTTCTTCCAGGTAAAATATATCTTTCATGTAAGGCTTTTGTGGTATTGAAGTTTCTTTTTTAGATACATTATACATAATCTGTGCTATCCTCTAAAATACTTCACTTGCTTATCAACCCCTTCACAAATAGTATGCCAGATGTGGTATATCACATGTCCAAAGATAGCTACAGCAATGTCCACCATCCCATAGCTACTGTGCAATGTGACCTTGCCACTCCTCATCAAGAGAGGACATCTCGCTGGCCCTGTGACTGCTTTGACCAATATGAAGCAGTGGAAGTCTTGTTCTGAAACTGCAAACCCAGGAATGAAGAAGTACTAACAGTTTCTGTCTTTCTACTCTTGGAAGTCCTGATGAAAGTCCAGCATTTAAGCAGTTTGGCTACTGGGAAGACCCTATAAAGAGGCCACATGGGGAGGGAGAAGCCCTGAAACTGCATATAAAGAGAAGTCCAGCTGTTCCATGCCCTAGCTGAACCCAGACCCCAGCTAACCTGCTAGGCAAATAAACCCACATGTCATGGCCACAGGAAAGACCAACAGAAGAATAACAGCCTAGCCTAGGTTGCAGAATCATGAACAAATAAAGGGCTGTTGTTTTAAACTACTAATTTAACTTAATTAAGTAGCTTATTTTAAGCTACTAAATTTTGGAGTATTTTGTTATTACAACAGGCAATCAAAACACCAGATAAAGTAATGTTGAATCTTAATTGAATTAGTTTCAAATGTTTAGTGCAAATGATGTGCAATAACATTTTTCATTCATACAATTTTAGTTTATAAGTAAGATCTTGTGAAAATTGTATACTTGACAATTTTATAAGTATTGTGTTTTTCTAAATATACCAATTAGATGGCTCCTTCTTGTCTTTTAATTCTCCATTTCTTTGTCCTGGTCACTTTACATTAGAATACAAGGCATTTTCTTTTTCTTAAATTATATTTTATTGATTATGCTATTACAGTTGTCTTGATTTTCCCTTTTTAGCCTTCTCCACCCAGCACACCCCAATATCCCCAGGCAATGCCTTCACCATTGTTCATGTCCATGGGTCATACATATAAGTTCTTTGGCTACTCCATTTCCTATACAGTACTTTACATCCCCATGGCTACTCTGTAATTACCTATTTGTGCTTCTTAATCCTGTTACCTCTTCACCCATTCCCCACACCCCTCTCCCTAATGGCAACCATCAAAATGTTCTCTGTATCCATAATTCTGTCTCTGTTCTTTTTGTTTGCTTAGTTTGTTTTTTAGATTCAATTGTTAATAGATGTATATTTTTTGCCATTTTATTGTTCATAGTTTTGATCTTTTTTTCCTTAAATAAGACTCTTTAACACTTCATATAATAAAGTGTTTGGTGATGATGAACTCCTTTAGTTTTAGTTTTAAAGGGTTTGGTGATGATGAACTCCTCTAGATTTTTTCTTGTCTGGGAAGCTTTTTATCTGCCTTTTGATTCTAAATGATAGCTTTGATGGGTAGAGCAATCTTGTCTGTAGGTCCCTACATTTCACAGCTTTGAATATTTCTTGCCAATTCCTTCTAGCCTGCAAAGTTTCCTTTGGGAAATCAGCTGAGAGTCTTACGAGAACATCCTTGTAGGTAACTAGTGGCTTTTCTCTTGCTGCTTTTAAGATTCTCTCTTTATCTTTAACCTTTGGCATTTTAATTATGATGTGTCTTAGAGTGGGCCGCTTTGTATCCATCTCATTTTGGACTCTCTGTGCTTCCTGAATTTGCATGTCTACTTCCTTCACCAAATTAGGAAATTTTTTTTTTCATTTTTTTTTCAAATAGATTTCTAATTTCTTGCTTTTTCTCTTCTCCTTCTGACACCCCTATAATGCACCATCTTGAATTTGTCCCAAAGACTACGTAAACTATCTTCATATTTTTGGATATTTTCCTTCTTGTTGTTCTGATTGGTTGCTTTTTGTTTCCTTATGTTCCAAATAATTTATTTGATTCTCAGCTTCATTCACTCTAGTGTTGTTTCCCTAGAAATTGTTCTTCATTTTAATTAGTGTATCCTTCATTTCTGACAAAATCTTTTTTATGCTGTTGAATTCCTCACTATGTTCCATGAGCTTCCTTATAGCCAGTGTTTTGAACTCTGCATCTGATAGATTGCTTATCCCCATTTTGTTTAGTTCTTTTTCTGGAGTTTTGATCTGTTCTCTCATTTGGGCCATGTTTCTTTGTCTCCTTATTTTAGCAGCCTCCCTGTGTTTGTTTCTGTGTATTAGGTACAGCTTCTTTGACTCCATGTCTTGATAGTGTGGCCTAATGTCATAAGTGTCCTGTAGGGTCCAGTGGCATAGCCTTCCATATCACCCAAGCTGGATAGTCGAGGTGCACCCTTGGTATGTGCTGAGTACACCCCCCTCTTGTAGTTGAGCCTTGGTTGCTGTTGGCAGATTAATGGGAGGGATTTACATAGGCCAGTCAGATGCAAAGATTGGCTGTGATTACTTACCACCAGTATCTACCCTTTGTGGATGATCAGCTGTGTGGAGGTAAGGTGGTGGTGCTCTGATGTAGTCTGTAACTATCTACTGTTGTGCTGTCCCTGGAGTTTCCTGGGTGGTGCATGGCAAGGTCAGCCTCCTCCTGTGTTTTGGCCTGGGCTACCCTGCCTGAACTATAATGCAATCTGAGATGCTGCTGCTTGTGCTGGGCTTGGAGATTCCCAGGTGAAGCCAAGCTGTGAATCTAGGCTGGCTGTGCTAGTGTCAGGCCGGGGGTTCACTGAGGCCAGCTGTTGCTTGTTTGATAGGATTTAAGAAGTTGTGAAGCCTGAGCAAAGACCCACCATTCATTTGGAAAAGCAGTTTGGGTGGACTCATAAGTTGGGTGGGACAGAGTCTTTTGGATCTCCATAGTGAGTCAAACAGTGTTAGCCAGAATAATGGAGCCTCACATATGGCACCAGCCTGCTGGCTCTGTTGGGGGAGTGTTCACAAAAGGGATAATGATCTCTGCTCACCTTGATGTTAGACAGTTCAGTTTCTTCTGGATGCCATTGGTGCCCTTCAAGCTGTCACCCTGGTGCTGAAGCTCAGAGGGAGTGAGTCTGAGTAGGTGGGTCCATGTGTAGGTTTGGTTCTGTATGATGGTTGTTCATAGTTTAGTTTTAATTTTGATGTGGTTGTATGAGGAAGCAAGTATCAAATTTACTTTATGTTGCCATCCCAATTTTATTTTTTGCATGTGGATATGCAATTTTTCCAACATTATTGAAAAGACATTCCTCTCCCCATTGTGTGATTTTGGCTTCCTCACTAAAGATCAGTTGATCATAGAATCATGTCTTGTAATATATTTTGAAATCAGAACATGTGATGCTTCCAGTTTTGATCTTCTTTCTCAAGATTGCATTGGCTATTCAAAATCTTTTTTGGTTTCATATTAATCTTACAATTGATTTTTCTATTTCTGTAAAGAATATCATTGTGATTTTCATGGGGATTGCACTAAATTTCTAGATCACTTTGGGTAGTGTTTAATATTAATTCTTCTAATCCATGAATACAGGATATTTTTCCATTTATCTGTGTCTTCTTTAATTTTCTTCACCAATATTTTATAATTTTTTAATGTACAAATATTTCACTTTTTTGGTTGTTTATCCTTCATTACTTTATTTTTTTGCTACTAAGAATGAGATTGTTTTCTTAATTTTCTTTTTGGATAATTTATTGTTTTTGTATAGAAATGCAACCAATTTTTGTGCTCTGATCTTTTATCCTGAAACTTTACTCAATTTATTTATTAGTTCTAACACTTATTTTGTTGCATATTTAGAATTTTCTGCATATATACTCATGTCATCTGTAGGCAAATGTAATTTTACTTCTTTCTTTCAAATTTGGATGCATTTTATTTATTTTTCTTATCCAATTGTCCTGCCTAGGACTTCCAGTACTATGTTGAATTACAAGTGTTGAAAATGGGCATCTTTGCCATGTACCAGATCCTAGAGAGAGAATTTTCAGTTTTTGTGCATTGGTTATGATGTTAACAGTGGGCTTCATAAATGGCCTTTAATATATTGAAGTAAGTTTCTTCTATACCTATTTTGTTAAGAGTTTTTAATGAAGAATGGATGTTGAACTTTGACAAATGCTTTTTCTGTGTTTATTGACATAGTCATGTGTTTTTTTCTTTTATGTTATTAATGTGTCATTCTATATTGCATTGCTTGATTTGCATGTGTTGCACCATCTTTACATGCCAGAGGAAATCTCACTTGGCCATGGTGTATAATTCTTTCAATGTGCTGTTGAATATGCTTTGCTAATATTTTATTGAGGATTTTGCATCTGTGATCATCAGGGATATTGATCTGTAATTTTCTTATGGTTTCTTTGTCTGGGTTTGGTGTCAAGGTAATACTGACTTTGTAAAATGAGTTTAAACTCTCACTAGTTTTTGATCTTGATAGATTATCCTATTCTTCTATAATTGTCCCTAAGTCCAGAAATGCCATTTAATTTGTTTACAATAGAAATTTTTTTATCTTCATTAATTAGTTTCCATTAGTTTATTAAAAATCAGTTTACTTCCTCTTACTTCTTGCTAAAATCACAATCTTTCTTTTACAATTAATTAGTTTCCTTCTCTTCTATAAAAAGATGATTGTGAAAATGAGAACCTTAATACAAAGGTAGAAAATAGATAATACTTATGGAAAGAATGGTCTGTGGTGGTGACAGTGAAGTAAAGTATCCTTCAAACCATTATTTTAGCAAGTCTTCCTTTTCATTCTGTGGACTGAAAGGTAATTTGTGCTCCAGGGGAATAGTGACAGAGGCAGTGAGTGGAGCAGGTAGCTCTCCCAGGTTGGGAGGGAAGCAGAGAGGTGCAGTACAAAGGCAAGCTTTAAAAAAAGCAGGAAGTCTCAGCTCAGATGGTGTCATTTTGTTTGCCCAGATGGCATCCTCAATCCTGGAACCTTCTCCCAAGTTCAGATCCTTGGTTTCATGCTTTCAGCACCCCATCCTGAAGTGGCCTCTTCAAATCATACAACCATCCAGACATCAGAACCCATTTTATCATAAAAAATATATAAATGCAGGTTCAGAAGGTAAGTTTTATTATTACACTTCATTGAGAATTCTTAGCAAGTGATTTGTCCATAGATAGAAAAAATGTAGGATATTAAAGACCTACATTTCTCTCTTCTACATTTTTCTCCATCTGCAGGCAGATCGCCCCTCTGGTGTCCCGCACATGGCTTCTCCTTGCCAGAGACACCCTCCCTAATGGGCTTTCACTTTTGTTACAGGGTCAAGCTGTGCAGTTTCAGTGAGTACAAGATCTACCCTGAACATAGGAGGCGCTACACCAGGACCAACAGGAAGGTTTTCCAGTTTCTTAACGCAAAATGCAAGTAGACATTCCTTTATAAGAGGAATCCTTGACAGATGAACTGAACTGTCCTCTATAGAAGAAAGTACAAAATGGGACAGTCAGAAGAAATCTAAATAAAGAGAACCCACAATGCAGTCAGATTCCAGAGGGCCATCAGTGGTGTGTCTCTTGTTGATATAACGGCCAAGAGGAATCAGAAACCTGAAGTTAGGAAAGCTCAAGAGAACAAGTTATCAGGGCTGCTGAGGAAGCAAAAAAGTAAGCAAGCATCTAAAAAGACAGCAATGGCTGCTGCTAAGGCTCCCACAAAGGTAGCACCTAAGGAAAAGGTTATAAAGGCTGTAAAGGTTTCTGCTCCTCGTGTTGGTGGAAAATGCTAAGTTGACCAATCAGATTTTTAAATAAAAACTTACAAAGTTAAGAATTTAAAACAAAGACAAGCAGAAAAACCCTCTACATTTCTGTTAAAGTTACTCCTCCCTGAGTAAGATACAGTAAGATCTTACTGTAAAATGATTGTAGGGGTAGATCTTTTAGCATCTCATTAAAAATTCCTGATGGCTATAATTAATGGGTTAAAGGTATAACATCATATATAAATTTTATAGATAATATATGTGTTTAATAGATTTTTGCAAATTATTTATATCAGCAGGCACCACGGTTATTTTGCTGTCTTGGACATCTCTTCAGTCTCTACTTGAAAGATATACATATGGAGAATATATAATTTTTAGATTATAGGTCACATTTTCCTATTTCTTTTAATATTCAGTAGTTTTTTCATAGTATGCTGATGTTCAGGGGGTATTAAATTATTTCATTTTCCTTTAAATTATATTGACTTTTAAGCTAACAAGCAATTAATTTATTAGTGGGTTCTCTTGATTCTACCAGGCTGGCCTATTTCTGTTTTGTCCATAGTTCTTTTGTCCTTACTCCTAAAGAACATACCTTATTCCAGAACATATTCTTTACTCAGAAGACATGGCCTTGCAAGGTCTGAGTTGAATGCCTGCAGTACTAACAGCTTCTCTCCACTCTGAATGGGTAGGAATCCATTATCTCCCAGCTTCAAGTGACTTGAGGACCCCTGTGGAGCTTTCAGCCTGCAGCAGCTCTTCTCTGCAGGGCCTGTTAGAAAGTTCTCTGCACTGATGTCTATCCTTCAGCCCAGGACCATGGGTACACCCACCCAGACTTTTGCCATCCCTTCTTGCTAGCACCTTTCCTCACAAATTCTAGCTGCTTCACCTGAACTCCAACATCTGCTTGCACAAGTTAGAGAGATCAGAGCTCTCTGCTTGGGTTCTACCTGCCTCTGCTGCTATCTGGAGTGTGTTCCTGGGCTGAAAGCTAGGCTAATTGGGGCTTATATCAAGTGTTTCCCTTTCTCTAGGATTACCATCTTCTGTTTCCTGTTGTCCAATGCTAGGAAACATTTACTTTGTATATTGAATACAGTTTTATAGTTGTCTAAAATGAGATGCTAGGGCTGGTATGACTTACTCTGTCAAGGTTGAAAGCTTAAGTCTGAATTTTGGAAGAAGTAGCAAAGTTTTTAGAATAAGATTGCTCTGGTTTAATTAAATTCTTTAGCATATATGATTTTTACAGTGTTTTATATAGTTTTATTATCTTCTGTTTACATTAAATTATAGCCTTTTAAAGCCTGAAGGAATTACAAAAAATTTTTCATCTCTTACTTTTCGAGATAAGAAAACTGAGACCCTGAAGGGTAGAGATTTGTCGAGGTGAAAAATTAAGGGAATGGCAGAATTAGTTTTATTTGCTCTTCTTCACTTTTGAATATTGTACTTCCTGTGGAAGTCAGAATTGCTACCTCTCTACTCTTGCCTTTCACTTTTTGTCTGTGACTCCCATTGGGAGAAAATAATGAAAAGCCACCTGCTGAAAAAGATTAAGGAATCTGGCTTGCAGAGTTTCAGCCCACCTTGGAATCACAGAGCAGTATGGCAGCTCCTCAAAAAATTAAACTGAGAATTACCATATGGCCTAGCAACTCTACTTCTGGGTTCAAAAAGGATTGAAAGCAGGGATTTGAAAAGATACTTGAACATCCAAGATCACAGCAGCATTATTCACAGTAGCCAAAAGGTAGAAACAACCCAAGTGTCCACTGATAGATAAATGGATAAACAAAATGTGGTATCTGTATACAATGGAATAGTATTCAGTCTTTAAAAAAGGAAGGAAATTCTGACAGATACTACAGCGTGGATGAACCTTAGGGATTTTATGTTAAATAAAATAACCTAGACACTGAAGGACAAATACTGAATAATTCTACTGCTATAAAATACCCAGGAGACACAAAATTATAGAGACTGGAAGTAGAATAGTGGTTTCCAGGAGCTGAGGAGGGGGGAGGGGATTTTGTGTTTAGTGAATATAGTGTTTCAGTTTGGAATGATGAAAAAGTTTTGAAGATGTCTTGTGGCAAGAGTTGCACACTTAAAAATGGCTAAGACTGTAAATTTTATATATTGTATAAAATATTATATAAAATACAATTTTACCACAACTAAAAGAAAAAAAACTACAGAGAAGACTATTGAGGGATAGGGCTTGGAGTTAGGAGACATGGATGAATAACAAGCATAACTGCTAATACCTATCATTCTTATGTAAGACTGCTGAGGCTTAGAATATAATCACTTTATACCCTTCACATTTGAGATGTTGTATTAAGCTACAAAGAATTAGAGATATCAGGGCACACCCTTATGTGCCAGGTAGTGTTCCCAAATAATAAAGAAGGAAGTACAAAGTCCTTCATATATCACTGTATGTAAATACATGCCAGACTGTAGACACATTCTACAGCAATGGGCCTGTTTTCTAGGAGGTTTTCTTAAAAATATATTTTTTAACCTTTCAATATAGTTGACACACAATATTATCTTAGTTTCAGATGATATCAACATAGTGATTAGACATTTATGTAACTTATGGAGTGATCACCCTGATAAGTCTAGGACCCAACTGATACCACACATAGTTATTACAATATTATTAACCATATTACTGATGATGTACTTTAGATCTCTATGACTTTTTTTACAACTGGAAATTTCAAAACCATAATTTCCTCACCCTTTTCACCCATTCCCCCAACCCCTTCCCATCTGGCAATGGTCAGTTTGTTCTCTGTATCTATAAGTTTGTTTATTTTGTTTTTTGGATTCCACATATAATTGAAATTATATGGTATTTGCCTTTATCTGACTTATTTCACTTAGTATAATACCCTCTAAGTCCATCCATGTTGTCTCAAATGGAAAGATTCACTCTTCTTAATGACTGAGTAATAATATGTCATTGTGTATATATATACCACCTCTTCCTTTTTTTTTTTTTTTTTTTTTGCCAGTAAAGCAAGTCTTATTTTATTTAATAATTCAGGAGTGTTCACTACTAAAAATAAGTTATTTAAATTGTTCTTCAAGAAACCAATGTACTTAGCTCAGTTTAGAACACAGCAATAATGAAAACAGTGTTGTGTGTATATGCATTTGTGTGAATGTGAATTTGGGGTGTGATGGATAATTTTATATTTCAAGTTGTGTAAGGTTTTGGTGCACAATTGTTTGCCTGGCCAAACATTTGTCTAAATATGAATGTGAAATTATGTGTATGGGTGATAAAAATTTACAGTTGGTTGACTTTAAAGCAGATTACCCTCCATAATGTGAGCGGACTCCATTTAATCAGTTCAAGGCCTTACAAGCAGAGACTGAGGTTTCCTAAAGAAGAAATTTTGAGTCAAGACTGCAGCACAGAAATCATACTTGAGTTTCTAGTCTGCTAGCCTGTCCTATGGTGTTCAGATTCAAAACTAAAACATCAATTCTTACCTAAATTTCTATCTTGCTAAGCTTCTCTACAAATTTCAGAGTTGCTGTTCTCCACAATCATGTGATCATGTGAGCCAGTTCCTTAAAAGAAATCAATCTCTCTTTGGCGATATATAGATAAACATATGAGGGGGTACACAAACCCATAAATTTCTAAAAAATTGTGTATTTATTCTTACATGTTTAAACTTTAGTCACCTTCAAAGTATTCTGCATTTTTTTAGGACTATAATTTTATTTTTTTAATTTTATTTTAATTGTTGTTGTTATACAGTTTTCTGTTTTTCTACTCCCATCCCATCCCACCACCCTAGCCCTCCCCAGCTCCCTCCCATTTCCACCCCCCCAGCTTTTGTCCATGTGTCTTTCATACTTGTTGCTCTAATCCCTTCCCCTTTTCCCTGGATATTCCTATCCTTCTCCTCTAGTTCTCAATTTCAGTGTCTTTGGTTGTATTATGCTTGGTTGTTTGTTCTGTTGATTAGGTTCCTGTTAAAGGTGAGATCATATGGTATTTGTCTTTCACCTCCTGGCTTATTTCGCTAAGCATAATGCTCTCCAGTTCCATCCATGCTGCGTGAAGGGTAGGAGCTCCTTTTCTTTCTGCTGCATAGAATTCCATTGTGTAAATGTGCCATAGTTTCTTGATCCATTCATTTGCTGATGGGCACCTAGGTTGCTTCCAACATTTGGCAATTGTAAATTGTGCTGCTATGAACATTGGGGTGCATAGGTTCTTTTGGATTGGTGTTTCAGGGTTCCTAGGATATAATCCTAGCAGTGGAATTGTTGGGTCAAAAGGTAGGTCAATTTTTAGTTTTCTTAGAAAATTCCATAGTGTTTTCCATAGTGGTTGTACCAATCTGCAGTCCTACCAACAGTATACTGGGGTCCCCTTTTCTCCACAACCTCTCCAACACTTGTTGTTTGTTGCTTTGTTTATGATGGCCATTCTGACTGGTGTGAGGTGGTATCTCATTGTGGTTTTAATTTGCATCTCTCTGATAGCTAGCAATATTGAGCATCTTTTCATGTGTTTCTGGATCTTCTGTATGTCCTCCTTGGAGAAGTGTCTGTTCAAGTCTTTTGCCCATTTTTTAATTGGGTTGCTTGTCTTCTTAGAGCGGAGTCGTGTAAGTCCTTTATATATTTTGGAGATTAAACCCTTGTCTGAGGTATCATTGGCAAATATGTTTTCCCATATAGTTGGTTCTCTTTTTATTTTAATACTGTTTTCTTTAGCCATGCAGAAGCTTTTTATTTTGTTGAGATCCCATTTGTTTATTCTTTCCTTTATGTCCCTTGCTTTAGGGGACATATCAGTAAAAATGTTGCTGCATGAAATGTCTGAGATTTTCCTGCCTATGTTCTCCTCTAGGACTTTAATGGTGTCACAGTTTATATTTAAATCTTTTATCCACCTTGAATTTATGTTTGTGTATGGTGTAAGTTGGTGTTCAAGTTTCATTTTTTTTGCATGTAGCTGTCCAGTTCTCCCAACACCACTTGTGGAAGAGACTACTTTTACTCCATTTTATGTTGCTGCCTCCTTTGTCAAATATTAATTGACTGTAGAGAAATGGGTTTACTTCTGGGCTCTCTATTCTATTCCACTGGTCCATGTGCCTGTTTTTGTGCCAGTACCAGGCTGTTTTGATTACAGCGACCTTGTAATACAGTTTGGTGTCAGGTATTGTAATCCTTCCTACTTGGCTCTTCTTTCTCAAAATTGCTGCAGATATTCAAGGTTGTTTATGGCTCCAAATAAATTTTTGAAGTGTTTGTTCTATGTCTGTGAAATATGCCATTGGTACTTTAATAGGTATTGCATTGAATCTGTAAATTGCTTTGGGTAGTATGGACATTTTGATGATGTTAATTCTTCCAATCCATGAACATGGTATATGTTTCCACTTGTTTGTATCTTCCTTGATTTCTTTCTTCAATGTTGTGTAGTTTTCTGCATACAGGTCCTTTATGTCTTTGGTTAGGTTCCTAGATATTTTATTTTTCTTTTTGCTATATCGAATGGGATTTTTTTCTTGATTTCTGCTGTTTCATTGTTTATATACAAAAATGCCTTTGATTTTTGGATATTAACTTTGTATCCTGCTGTTTGGCCAAATTCATTTACTAGGTTGAGCAGCTTTTGGGCCGAGTCTATAGGATTTTCTATGTACACTATCATGTCATCTGCAAATAATGGTAGTTTTGTTTCTTCCTTTCCAATTTGGATGCCTTTTATTTCCTTTTTTTGTCTAATTGCTGTGGCCAATACTTCCCATACTACATTGAATAGAAGTGGTGAAAGTGGACACCCTTGTCTTGTTCGTGATCTTAGTGGAAAAGATTTTAGTTTTTCCCGTTGAATATGATGTTGGCTGTAGGCCTCTCATATATGGCCTTTGTTATATTGAGGAATGCTCCCTCAATTCCCACTTTGCTGAGTGTTTTTATCATAAATGGGTGCTGTACCTTATCAAATGCTTTTTCTGCATCTATTGA